>JAGDYQ010000011.1:9177054-9286099 GCA_021962125.1 Bulinus truncatus
TGTACAACGGACAAAATATATCATGTCACGAATTCAGGTCCGTGTATAGTTTAAACATTTTCACTTTTATGTTGTTCCCCCCGCCCCAGACCTAAATGTTTTCTCACATTACTATTGGTTGAATTTGAAAAAAATTAAAATGATAAGCCTAATACAATTTCATTTTTATTTTGCTTTGGAGTCTAGGTTACGACATAGTTTATACATTTATAATGATGGTTATGATGGTTGAAATAATACAATAAATGACATTAAGACATATCTCTGGAAATCAAGATGGATGAATCTATTTACTTATCACAACCGTGTATTGGTGTGTATCATTATTAAGCTTGCTATAGTCATAGATATATGGTTATATAGATATATGGTTATATAGATATATGGTTATATGGTTAAAGTTTTATGAAATGCAACCAATTCTTGTATAAGTCAGTGCGCTGGTGTGCTTAAGTGTATGTTTATATTCGCGTGAGTATGGTTGTCTGTGTGTGTTCTTTTTAATGTATATGTGCTGATGAGTGTTTTCGGTGTGACCACGTGTGTTTGTCTATTTGATTGTAAGTTCTATCGAATCACTCAGGTGTGTGTTTGTCTTTGTTTGTCTGTGTGTCTATTCTTCTATAATAATATGTGTTTATTTCTGTCAGTGTGTTTTGTTGAACGTGAATGTGTGAGTGTTCACCAGTGTAAGTTTCTGTTTTTGTGTGTGTAAACTCGTGTGTGTTACTCCTTGCATGTATGTGCGCATGTGTGTGCGCGCACGACTCGCCGAGCTCACACATTCGTATAAACACAACGCATGCATGTTTCGTCTAATCACCATATGTACACACCCTTTCTGTGTGTGTGTTACATTGATAATAGTGTGTCACAATGGTACTGGTGTGTCACATCGATACTGGTGTGTCACATTGATACTGGTGTGTCACATTGATACTAGTGTGCCGCATTGATATTAGTGTGTCACATTGATACTAGTGTATCACATTGATACTGGTGTGTCACACTGATACTGGTGTGTCGCATTGATACTAGTGTGATACATTGATGCTGGTGTGTCACATTGATACAAGTGTGTGAAATTGATAACAGTGTATTAATATTATGCTTTTGTGAACCGTTCCAAGTTATTTGACAACGAGGTTCTTTTAGCTATAATTAACTCTAACTAAAAATAAAATACATTAACAAATTTGACTTATCTAATTAAACACATCGCAAGGTCAACCCTTGCTTGGTAAACTGCGCCGAGAATCAAACCCTGTAACCTTCATCGAATTGAGGCTACATCTCAATGCCACCCTGCCCATATGATATTTGCGAGATTGTCTTTAAATCGATGACATTTAAAGTAGAAACCAGCAGGTGTGAGAGTAGAAAGACTGTTTTACGATGAATGCTAATGGCCCGGAATGACAAGTGGGACGGACTTAAGATAGACAGCAGTTTAGCCATTTTGTGTGTGTCTTATATTGAGGGTATCTTCGGAACTCTTCAGTGAATGAAGACATATAAAAACAACAACAATGAAAAAAAAATACATCCCAGAAATATGTAAATGAGTCTCATGGCAAGAAAGCCTGGAACTAAATCCCGCCTGAATTTAAAAAAAAATAGCAAAAGCGAAAGAATTTGCTTATTTAACTCGTTTTATGCTTTTAGGAAAAACAAATAAATATAAAAACATGTTTTTTTCAGCGATTAAACACAAGGCTGATTTATTGAATCTATGGGTAAATGTTTGAGGCGGTAGATATGTTAAACAACAAAGAAAAAAAACAACAACTAGTGTGCTTTAAAAGATACGTTTTTTTTTTTTAACTCCGAGTTTTATAAGTAGTGGATGGAGTAACAGACAGCTGGTATTCATGCTGAATCACGACCAGCATGCTGTGGTTTGCGGGTTCGACTCCCGGTGATTCTCGTTTACCAACGTACGTCTCTCTGTCTCACTGTCTGTCTGTCTGTCTGTCTCTCTCACTCTCTCTCTGTATATACATACATATATAGCCAGCATTACGAATACCTTTGACTGTCTCCAGTACTGTACTTCAATATACTACCTGTAGAAAGTAAAGAAAAAACCTTCACCATTGAGTGGTCTTCATGGTGCTCATGAAAGTAACTTTCGTCAAAAAATCATTTTTTAATAGTAACAACAAAAAGAAGAAAAGTTTTTTGGCATGGTCCCGTCACTTGTCAATGAGTAGAGTTATGTTTTTTTTCTTTGAGCTAACAATTGTGGTGGTGCGGAATCTTGATGCCAGAAATCATATAGGATGAGAATGAGGCTAGTGTTAATAAAGCTGAAATTTGTCTAGCTTTCTTATTCCTGAAATAAACAGTTGGCTGTTTGTAGCTTTTAATACGCCTAAAATAAACAATTGGATGTTTATTATAACATGGACTAAACTCATGTACATAGAGACAATGAGACGTGGTGAAGACGATTATGGGCGTAGTTTCCCTTAACAAAGGTGTGCCAAATCTGACAATTTGATGACCGACGTTGGTGGTCCAAATGTAAAGCAACAGATGACATGCGTTGGTGTACGACATTTAACAAATACTGACTGGCGTTGGTGGACCACATTTAACAAATACTGACTGGCGTTGGTGGACCACATTTAACAAATACTGACTGGCGTTGGTGGGCCACATTTAACACATACTGACTGGCGTTGGTGGACCACATTTAACAAATACTGATTGGCGTTGGTGGACCACATTTAACAACATACTGACTGGTGTTGGTGGACCACATTTAACAAATACTGACTGGCGTTAGGACCATTACGGAATAAATACTGACTGGCGTTGGTGGACCACATTTAACAAATACTGATTGGCGTTGGTGGACCACATTTAACAAATACTGACTGGCGTTGGTGGACCACATTTAACAAATACTGACTGGCGTTGGTGGACCACATTTAACAAATACACATTTAACAAATACTGACTGGCGTTGGTGGACCAATCTATGCATGTAAATGTACATTAAGGTCACAAATAACTAGGTCACTAGCACACACAGCTTAAAATTTATTTACTTAGGACAATCTACTGTGGATTGAAGACTTATATTTTCTCGAAACTATGTCTTATGTCTTCATCTAAATATATTTTCCGGTTGTCTTCTTGCTAATGGATTTGTTACAGAAATCCTGATGCAGTCGCTGGAGTGGAAATTGATCCTAGCAATACAATTGTTATTGAACATCAGCTGAACTGAAAAAACCACAACAACAACACACACTCACATACACACACACACACATACACACACAATAACATGTATCGCTAATGAAGGAACACTTGACTTCCGTTAGCTAAACAGGTTGGCTATGAGGTTATGAACCTCATCATCACGTTGTAGCTTACAGAGTTTCGAGTCGTTATGACACACAGTCCAGATGGGCCCCAGGTCAAGTGGGCCTACAAGTCAAGTGGGGGCCATGTCAAGGGTGGGCAAACTTTAAAGTGGGTTATTCAATTTTGGCGAAAGAAGGGCTGGATTCCTGCACCGGTGTATGAGCTGTTCATGGTAACCGATATAAATAAAATGTGTGTACAAATTAAATGCGCCGGCCGAATCGAAACTGGCCGTAATTGCCTCGTACTTGCTTCAAGGGATGCACTTGCCTCATAGGATGTACTTGCCTCGATTGCTGACATTACTTGCCTTGCTGGCAGTACTTGCCTCGCTGGCTGAACTAGCCTCGCTGGTCGTACTTGCCTCAAGGGATGTACTTGCCTCAAAGGATTACTTGCCTCGTCTGCTGGCATTACTTGCCTAGCTGGCAGTACTTGCCTCGCTGGGTGAACTAGCCTCACTTGCTGTACTTGCCTCAAGGGATGCACTTGCCTCAAAGGATGTACTTGTCTCAAGGGATGTACTTGCCTCGCTTGCTGTAGTTTTCCCACGTCTGCTTAACGATGTGCCTCCAAGTTCATTGTTTGATAAGAGCAACGGGGGTGACCCATAAAAGGGCGCAACAAAACCTGTACCATTGGTGGTATCTGGTTTGTTATATTATAGGGCAGGGGGTGGTGTAACCTATCGGCAATCTGAGGCGAGTTAAAATAAATCAATAACATCAAAGGCCGCAATTTAAACAATTGTATTACACACAATGTAATCACCCTAAAGAACTGTTATAAAATGACGATTGTTAATGGCAGGCGCACGATTTAGTCTGACTAATTGGCCTCTTCTATTGTGTTCAAGATAGCAGAATGTGTATTGTGTGTATTGTAAGTATAATGTGTCTGCAGAGGGCCGGAAGCTTAAAAAACAACCATTTGCCACTGTGTGTGATTCACAAATGTGATTAGCTTTAAAGGCCGCGCGACACCCTTTCTTGCTGCTTTTATGAAAGGGCCGAAAATATTTGTTTAAACGGGCTTTTGCGACCTTTATGGCCGCTGTTGCCCACCACTGATATAGGAATAGAGAAATGACATAGAGATATGGAGATAGAGAGATGATATAGAGATATAGAGATAGAGAGATGATATAGAGATAGAGAGATGATATAGATATTCAGAGATAGAGATTAATAAAATAGATTAGAACTAATAACTGTAGACTGTAGTTTGTTCATGTTAAGCGTAGGATATGAGTAAATAATAAATAGTGAATTGAGATATTAAAACATTTTAACCGGTGATCCATTTGCAAGGTTCAGTCATAAAAATTGAGAAGAATGCGCGAAGCCTGTTTGTGACTAATGGGTTCCACCATTTTGTGTTCCACTGAAACCAACTATTAATATTTTAGTTATATATAAAAAAATGTTTTTCTTCTTTCTCCTAAGCATTCAAAATGTTTCACTGTACTATTTACATGTTTAGTCGTTTCCTTTCTAATATATGTCAGTGACTTGTTTGTACCACAGAATTAGATCCACACATACGAGTGATAAAAGTAAACAACCAAGGGTAAGCAAAATAAGTAATCCACCACAAGAACGGAGGACTGTCATACTAGTACAAGCGTTGATATCTTTGTTTTGCTTTGTTTGTCTCACACACGAAACCAACACTACGGTATATAAGTAAACAAGTGAGGCAATTTGTCGGGAGTGGTATTGAAATTTTTTTTCTCTCTCCCATGATTCGAGGAAAATTGCAAAAGTCAGAAATGAAAAGGTAAATAAATGTTAAATCGTGACATACGAACAATGAGTGTAGATTTTAGGACATTTTTCTTTTTTAATTTTTTTTTTTCATTTTGTAATAACGCACTTATTTGTATTATTGAAATCTTACAATGCAGTTGGTGGGAAAAAAATTAGGCTAGGTTGGAACGATTTTCTCATTTGTCAACAAATTTACTTATAAAAATAAATGATATTATAAATATATAAGTTGTCAACAGACCTGAAAAATACGCGCAGTAATAATAATAAAAGAGAACATTTCAACAAGCCTGAATCGTTAGAATATCTTTGACTATTAGTTTCAATTTTATAGTACACAAAAATAACTAAATGTCATGAAGCAAGTTCGCTGTTAAACTGGAGCTATTTAAAATCATTGAAAATTGGACGATTATTGCCAATCGTATTTTTGCACGCTGGTGATTCACTATCTGAGCCTCTGTACCTACCTACATGCCTCTAGGCGCTCAGCAGGTTCAAGCAGGTAGCCGAATTATACTTCGTTCAACTGGCTGCCTGACTCGCAAACACAAATACTTAGATCTTACAAAAATGTATCCATATAGTACTAACACAAGTACGTAGATCTTACATAAATGTATCCGTATAGTACTAACACAAGTACGTAGATCTTACATAAATGTATCCATATAGTACTAAGACAAATACTTAGATCTTACAAAAATGTATCCATATAGTACTAACACAAGTACGTAGATCTTACATAAATGTATCCATATAGTACTAACGCAAGTACGGCAATTTCTAATTCGGTTAATTTAACCTTAAAACTATTCAAATGTATGTATATATATATATATATATATATATATATATATATATATATATGTATATATATATTCGATTAGATTTAATGCAAATTGAAGATTTGTTTTTTTTCATAAAATATTGCCATGGTAACATCCACAAACTTGCCAATTAACCACCCTTATCACAATGGCTCTTGTAACACATTTAGTGTGGGTGTATGTGTACTGCTATCAAAAAGTGATTTTATAAAACATTAAACATTTCATTTCTTAGCTTTTTTCGAGAAGTCGAATGCGCTATTGTCCCCGTTTTGTCCGTCTGTCATCACCCCAGATCTCAGCACCCATAAGTCCTAGACCCATGATGTATATACCTTTTTTGTAGGTCATTCCTGCATCAAAAGTCCATTTCGCGATCTGACCTCTGAGGGCTGGGCATCAGTGTTTTTTTACCGTTTTTTACTATATAAGCTATATTAATAATTATGTCATTTTCATGGCCCCATTCTACAACTTATATGTTGCGGTGGCGCACCAAACGTACCATACGTACTGATACATAACACGAAAATGCGCTAACAAGTCCTGTGTCCAGAATGGAACAGGCTTAAGATGCTGGTTTAAAATGTATGATGACAGCTTGGATGAAATGCAAACAACACTGTCTATCGGAAAACATGTACTATAAATAAAATCTGAAAAATGACATTATCTATACTTTAAATTTAATTATATCTTCTGCAAAAATAAAAAAAAAATCAAAGGGTGGGGGGGGGGGGATGGGAGAGTTCAAAATAAAACTTGGGGTTGTAAAAATTTTGCTGAAGTTTACAATTTTAAAAGGCAAAAAAAATTTCTAGACTTCAAAACAATTAAAAAAAAAACATCAACAACAAAATATCACAATGGTAAAATACAAAGAATTGTTTAGTTAGTTTAAATAAAAGACATGCTGGCAACACACGAACTCGGTAGTACACACACACACACACAGGCAAACACAGACACACACACACACACACACACACACACACACACAGATCTGCCCGAGTCTCGCACATTGTCTGAGCTAATTGTATTAGAAGCAAAATGCATAAAACGTAGACGATGGCCAATCAGCAAATGCTGCCTTAGACACGATGCCAAATTTGATGACATCTGGGTTAGTGCTGCCAATTTAGCTCTTTCACGGGTAAGACCTTCACTATTTTTTTTTTGTTGCTTTTCCCCCCTTATGCTAAACATGTCTTCTTAGTCCGTAATGTAAAGACATATTTTATGAAATGAAATGGATACTTCGAATGTATGGCTTTTTAAATTACTCCTCATATTGCAGCAAATATGTCAGGTACAGTCACACAGCACTCACTCACACACACACAAACACACACAAACACATACAGATGTGTCATGGAAGGATACAAGACAAAGCTATTAACTAATTACCACCTAGTCGTCCATATTCTTGTGTACAGTTATCAAGAGATCTTGTCAACGTAATACAAGATTAATTATTCTATAAACGGACTGGGATGTATTGATGGCTATAACGGACAGGGACATCTTGATGGCCATAACTGACATGAACTTCATGATGGCTATAACGGACAGGGACGTCTTGATGGCTATAACGAATAGGGACGTCTTGATGGCTATAACGGACATGAATGTCTTGATGACTATAACGGACAGGGACGTCTTGATGGCCATAACTGACATGAACGTCCTGATGGCTATAACGGACAGGGACGTCTTGATGGCTATAACTGACATGAATGTCTTGATGGCTATAACGGACAGGGACGTCTTGATGGCTATAACGGACATGAATGTCTTGATGGCTATAACTGACATGAATGTCTTGATGGATATAACGGACATGGACGTCTTGATGGCTATAACGGACAGGGACGTCTTAATGGCTATAACTGACATGAATGTCTTGATGTCTATAACGGACAGGGACGTTTCGATGGCTATAAACGGACAGGTCAGTAAGATGTTTAAAAAATAAACAACAACAATACAGTTAGATACAACTATGTTTAGGTTTCAAACATTTTGCTGTCTGTACACGTCCATGTCTCAGTCTCCACCCAAAAAAAAATATTACAAATATTGGAATTTCGGAAATTTATTTTTATCGCTATGTTAGACAGAGATTAGGAAAAATAAATCATAGAAGTTTAAAATTTTTCTCTCTCTGTTATTCATGCCTTATGGAATAGCTGAATAGGACTATAGGTGCAAGATGCGTTGACATAACATACACATTACTCATGTTTCCGTTTTTTTTTAAATAGTTTGAATACAATATACTGGACTTAATTTGTCTTTACATTAACTTTTAATTAGCAAAAAAAAATAATATTAATAAAACCCACAAAAAGCATAAGGTAAATAGACGTATGTAATTAGATGTATCTATTCAAGATAACAAGGGGACGGATGGTCGTGCGGTAACGCGCTCGACTGTCGATCTGAAGGTACCTGGTTCGATCTCCGGTGAGGACCAAGGAAATTTTTCAGGTCTTGGCTCAAGTTCCCGATATATCTCCCGTGGTGCCTCCATGGCCATTGCACTATCGGCTATGGTGGGGATGAAAGAAGGGCACCATAAAACCGTCCCATTAGTGGTTTATAGGATCTAAGGGATTTCATCTCATCCTTACAGGGACTTTACACATTCAAGATAACCTCAAATTTGAACTGATGTATATTTCTATGCAAATGTTTTGCATGGTTGGCCTACATCGATTATATGAATATGTGTATAAATGTGAGAAATTATTTGTTGACTTTTCAGCGCATTTTAATAAAAACTTTTATTTTATTAAGTTTTGTATTTATCTTTAAAAAAAAATATTATTTAAGTGAGCTAGCAAACATAATATCAAATTCCCAGTAGTTTTATTTTTAATCCAAAGTAAAGTTGTTTGGTTTATTAGCTTTTTAAAATATACATTTGTTCCTACACATGTCAGTAGTGCATTGTAAACAAACAATAAGCCAGCATTATGCAACTGATTATGTTCATTTAATACTTCATGGAACTTCTGTGTTAATACTTCATGGAACTTCTGTGTTAATACTTCATGGAACTTCTGTGTTAATACTTCATGGAACTTCTGTGTTAATACTTCATGGAACTTCTGTGTTAATACTTCATGGAACTTCTCTATTGTAAAGCTCACATGAAATTGTTTAGTTTTTTTACATCTCTATCTATAGCTTCCTGGTGTTTTTAGTTTAATTTATGAGTGTATTCACGGTGGCCCAAATGTGGCTCCTACAGCTGCATATGGATCTTACAGCTGCACGTTGCTCCGAAAGCTACTTGCGGCTCTTGCACATGCGTTCGGCTCTTAATCTATATGTGGCTCTTGTGGCTATATATGGCTTTTACAGCTACATGTGGTGGCTCTTACATCTGCATTTCGCTCTTACAGCTGCATGTGGCTCTAACAGCTGCATGTTTACCCTTCGTTGAGTTTATTGCGTATCACATTCACATTGAGTTTTTCTTTTCAAAATTATTTCATAATCCAATTGAATTGAGTGTGGCTCACTAAAAGTATACCAGGCTGTATTAAAAAAAAAAAAACCCAGAATGCGGCTCTCTTCGACCTCAAGCTTGGTCACTCATGGCCCAAAAGTTTCAATCTAACTTAACGAAAGCACTCATCTCTTGATATACTTTACCTATAATATAGACCTGTACCTCAAATTACTTAAAATTTTGATGTTTTAGGGGAACTTCTCTGCTCCCCTCCCCCCGGGCTTTTACCACATTCGGCCTACTTTCCATCCCTCCGTCTTGACCATTGTCCAATAGAGCGTTGTTGCCCGTCTTGTATGGTGACGGACATTGTTTTCTATTTTTAGATTCCTGATAATAGGTCATTGATTAAAGGATTAGGTATTCTTCACAATATTTAGGTTTAAGCTAAACGTGGAATTGGGGGGGGGGGGGGGAGAGAGAATATTGATTTCATTTTAATTTTCCTGTCATTATCTCCGTCTGGATTAGTTTTAGTATTTAATTACGTTGTTTTTATCTTGTTTACTTTTGTATTTGATGTGTTAACTTTTATATTTACAATGTTTACTTTTATATTTATTGTTTTTACTTCTATATTTAATGTGTTTACTTTTATATTTACAATGTTTACTTTTACATTTACTGTGTTTACTTTTGTATTTAATGTGTTTACTTTTACATTTACTTTTTTTTCTCTAACACAAACATTAGAGAATAAATAATTTTATTTTTAATTAAAAAAAAAATACAATGTCCGCAAAATGAAAATAAAATTAAATTGAAAAATTCAGTAGTTTAAGTCGGATACATCGTCGTACGGTCATGTCATCAGAGGCGAGTAGAACTGTGTGAGAACTTGTAGACTTGCCTTGGATTTAAAATATACAGTGAACTTGATTGGGCACTAGCTCGGTCACTAATAGCAACAAAAAAAAAAAACACGTTTTATTATGTTTTTTTTTTTATGTATTCCGTGAAATTCTAAAAAATGACGACAACCCTCGCACACAATATGAACTAATTACATATAGGCAGTTACATTTACCTCCATAGAGATGGTGTCCACGAAACGCTGTTTAATTTAGTGGTGGGGGGGGGGGCGGGGGGTGGAAGATTCTCACCTTTTTTTCCGTTTTGCCGTTTCTCATTAGAACATACAAACACAATTCTTCATTGAAGTTGTATTTTTTAAAATATCTTTTCTTCTGTTTTTTTTTTTTAAACAAATCTGAGACCTCATTGGATAATAATAGTATGATAGTCTCTATTAATTTATCTTTGTTTTTATGTGAACGTATTATTAATAGTCAGCTGTGTCACTAGCTTTTGTGGCGCAAAATTGTGGGGGCTCTTGAAAAAAAATGCCGCCTCGTTTAGAAAAAAAACACAAATTTGGTGAAAATGTCGCCCTTTGTTGGGGTAGAGGGAGGGGTAAAAATAAGTGGCCGCCCTTGACTTTCCTCTCTGGTTACGCCAACGTCAATAGTTAACTTTCAGCTTTGAAAATATATCTAAACCTCACTGATAAATCATTCATAATTTTCTAAACCTCACTGATAAATCGTTCATAATTTTCTAAACCTTTTTGATACACCGTTTATAGTTTTCACATTTTTAACCACAATATATTGCTATTAACATTAATTTTTTTTTTTAATTTACAGAAATATTGCACCTTTGAGTTTCCATAACGACGGATTGGCTATGGCGGACTCACCTGATTAGTTTGAAGTGTGTGTCGGACATTGTCCAGTTCATTGACCGTCAGCAAGGATACACTCACTGGTTTCCCTATGATACTTGAACGCACAACGAATCTGTTTAATTTTACTGGAATACATTTTGTTATCAGAGTTCATAGGAGACGTTGTTATACGTCAATGTATTGGCCAGATTGTGATTCCACTAACTACACATCCTCCTTTGAAGAACTACAATAACTGATACATTGAATTACCATCAAAGCGTACATCATTTGAAAAAATGTATTATCTTCAAGCTTTGATTCTTCTTTTTACGCAAGGTAAGTTGGCACAGAGTTATTCATTATTTTTGATGTTTCTTCTTTCTAGCATATCAGGTTTTTATTTTTTAAAGGATATAAACCAAGTAGAGCGACTGTAAAAGGTTCTAATATATACATAGTAGTACGACTTTAATCATGACTATCATAAAGTGTACACAAAATAATTTTTGTTAGAAGAACCAAAAATAAAAAGCGTGGGTGTGGAATCAAGACTACTTTTAGAATATTGCTGCTGTGCAGAAAGGTTTAATTATTTCCGAGATTTGTCCACGCTAAAATATTCTTACTGACAGGCAAACTAGTCACCAGCCTAAGTCTCCAATGGCCCAACTAACGCCAACCTAAATCTCCGATGGCCCAGCTAACTCCAACCTAAGTCTCCAATGGCCCAACTAACTCCAACCTAAGTCTCCCATGGCCCAACTAACGCCAACCTAAGTCTCCGATCGCCCAACTAACTCCAACCTAAGTCTCCGATGGCCCGACTAACTCCAACCTGTCTCCGATGGCCCAACTAACTCCAACCTGTCTCCGATGGCCCAACTAACCCCAACCTAAGTCTCCGATGGCCCAACTAACTCCTCCCTAAGTCTCCGATGGCCCAACTAACCCCAACCTAAGTCTCCGATGGCCCAACTAACCCCAACCTAAGTCTCCGATGGCCCAACTAACCCCAACCTAAGTCTCCGATGGCCCAACTAACTCCTCCCTAAGTCTCCAATGGCCCAACTAACTCCAACTCTCAATGTCAAACTAGATGCCAGTCCAAGTCTGCCATGTTCAAAGATCATTACAATCCTGAGAATCAAACAATTAAAAAAAAACAAATTAACAAATATAAAAAAATAATAGAAAAAACAACCCATCGTTCAAAGATTGTTGATAAAGTTCTAAATTCAATAACAATGAGAGTTTTTTGGTTTGTCTGAAATGTTCGACATCGGTTGATAATCGGGATGACTTTGATCTTCAATCTGATGATATCATTTGAAGACCGTAGAGTGGGGGGAAAAATGAACAAACTAATCGATAATTCCATTGACGTTCAATAAAAAAAACACATTTAGGGTGTTCTAGGGTAGATATAACGAACATTAAACTTAAAGTAAGGTACCGGTATAAACTTGTATACTTTATATACATATTGGTTGTCATTTCATGTATTTCCTTTTGTAAATTTGAAATATACAATCTCATAAAACTGTTATATATATATATATATATATATATATATATATATATATGGATTACAAGTACTCACTTTTATATCTCATATTAATGTAGAGCTTACAATATCGAATGATTTTATTTTCACAAATCTCGAGGTAATCAAATGCAGAGTACTAGGTACAGACATACAAATACAGGCATTATTTATAAACAGTTTCTTAAGGGTGTCTCCAGAAACAATGTATGTAAGGGCGTCTGAATTAGCGATTGATGTAAGGGCGTCTTCATAACTCCACCCAGAGCATGAAGAAAATTAGTCGAACGCCTGACCCCAAGTGAAAAGGGGCCCCTTGAAGTATTAATTCCTGTTTAATCGGATGCCGAGGGGGGCCCATAAGGTACTTTTGTCTAGAGTCCTGAAAGATCTTTTGAAGCTAATGAATATGTACCAAACTATCTACCAACGTCTCTGCCTCTGAATTTATTAAAGTGTTATTCAGCATTCATTGCCTGCCTCTGCATTTATACACGTGTTAATCCGCATTCAGTGCCGTTCTTTTTAAGTGCTGAATTCAAAACGTGTTCCTCTGTAGTTTGTATATAAAGGGGTATTCACTTTTTTTTGTGCACTTTTTTTATTTAGGTTTACCAATTGTCAAAAATGGCCAGTCACATACTTTACTCAATATAAGGAGGTGGGTAAACATTTTGAATCGCGGGCCACGACAGACTCGTAAATCTGACAGAAGGGCCAAATCAAAAGCATTTAGATGGAGCGATAAATGAATACAATGTCCATTCTCAATGTCATCTAGTGAAAGGTAGCGGAACTCGGGGTCGGGTCAAAAAGCATATGACGGGCCCTATTTGGGCCCGCGGGGCCATATTTTTGGCTCACTTTGGTAGAATTGAGTGAAAATAAATCATCGATACATTTTCACTTAACTCCAGGAACTCTTTAACAATCTACTTATCTCATTAAATAACTTTATAAAATTATCCGTCGAAAACTTTGCGTCGCTGATTTCTCCACCTTGGGGGGGGGGGGGTTTCGACAGCAAAATGTTGGATTAAAAAAAGTTGCAGTATTCAAGACGACTCCGCCCCCCACAGGCTAACCACTACAGCCACATTACTTGGTCTACCCCCCCACAGGCTAACCACTACAGCCACATTACTTGGTCTACCCCCCCACAGGCTAACCACTACAGCCACATTACTTGGTCTACCCCCCACAGGCTAACCACCACAGCCACATTACTTGGTCTACCCCCCCACAGGCTAACGACTACAGCCACATTACTTGGTCTACCCCCCCCCCCCCCCACATTACCTCACTCTAGTCGCTAAACCAGTGTGTTATTTATAGATATGAAAGAATTAAACCAATTATGTCATAAGGGGAAGTCAATCGCGAAGATGCGTTCAAGAAACGGGAAAGTCCCAAAATAATTGAGATGGAAATATTTGAGGAGGGGAGAGGGGGGAGGGGGGAAGTTGTTGGATGTGGGATGCATAGTTCTCTCCCTCTACTCCACCCCCACCCCCTCCCCCTTTTTTTTTCTTTATTTCTGACTTAATGTTTTCCGGATTGTTTTTTTTTTTATTACAAGCCTCCCCCCCCCTTCCTCCCCCCTCACCCCCTCCCATCCACTCACTGTAGATCAGAATTATGAAATAAAAAAAGAAAGTTATAAGAGATAATTTCTGAAAGAGTGATTTATAATATATCTGCTCAGCCGAACGTTAAATGTATAACTCACATTAAAAGATAAATAAATAAATAATAAAAATAAAAAAAATCGAATCCCTGGCTGGGACTTGTGTTGCTGTAATGCGTTAGACGTTCACTCCAGGCAGCTTGTGATTGAACATTTTTAAAGGGCAAACTGCAAATATATATATATATATGGGTTAAAGGGAAGTGAAAAATATAGTATTGATAGTTAGCTCTAATGATATCGGCCTACCTGTGACATATATAGTATTGATAGTTAGTTCTAATATCCTGTACTTGTGACATATATAGTATTCATAGTAAGTTCTAATATCGGCCTACCTGTGACATGTATAGTATTCATAGTTAGTTCTAATATCGGCCTACCTGTGACATATATAGTATTCATAGTTAGTTCTAATATCGGCCTACCTGTGACATATATAGTATTCATAGTTAGTTCTAATATCGGCCTACCTGTGACATATATAGTATTGATAGTTAGTTCTAATATCGGCCTATCTCTGACATTACACTCTTGATGATCTTGCTTGATGTCAATGACACATACATAAAATATTAATAGCTTAACATTTCTTCTATGATCGTTAAAGGGTGGGGAGGGGGGGTTGTGTGTGTGTGGGTCATGGGCATGGGCATGGGCGTATTTTGAAAAAAATGTCATATAAGATTTGCCCCCCTCCTGGAAAAATTTTGCCCCTTCCCCCTGGAAAATTTTTGCTCCCCCCCCTGGAAAATTTTTGCCCCCCCCCCTGGAAAAATTCCTAGCGACGCCCATGGTCATGGGTATTTGCTGATGAGAGATCGGGTAGTTGGGTGGTTTGTGACGTATGCCGTATGACACCACTTGACCAGCGCACCGTATAATTTACGTATTGAAAGTTGTAGCTTTGTGACGTAAGAGCAGCAGAGTCATGATGATGAAGGCGGCAGTGTAGAATGGTGGCTATTGTAGTTGTTGATTGTGAATACATTTTTAAATGCTGTGGATTTGAACCCAGGCCTATGCGGTTGTGATTTTTCCTTAGAGCATTTGACAATTTAATAATTTCACTTATTTACTTTCCAGATTTACTATATGCATTGCCACGTATTAGTCCAGTGCTAACTTCAACAGTGACCTGCTAAATGTTCACCGAGTCGGTCAGCAGATGGAGCAGTCTCTCTATCGCTCGCACACAAACAGTCACAAAGACGCAATGTGTACACTGTTCAGGGATGTGGGTGCATGCGGTGTCACTAACACATGTACTAGACTGGACTTCACACGATAGAAAGAATTGGAAACTCAATTCACATCCAATGTATGACGTGCATGAACCTCTGTGAGTCGCCATCACGCCAAGAGACTGCTGATACTGGAAGCCAAATAGACCTGTTTTTTTTTTAAAATAGTACATACTGTTCAAGTCGCTTTGATAAGAGGGGAGACCCAACTCGCCCAGGACGTTCAGAAGTGTAAAGGTCAGGCTATGGCTGACCGCAACATCTGTTGTTGTTTTTTTCGAAGACATTAAAAAGTAGTTAGCCGTAATGACGTCATAATACCCAGATATTTGTGCTCAGGACTACTCTCGACTACCGGCCTTTCAATATTTCATCAGTTTCGGTGGAGTTTGTTTTTTTTTCCTCTACTGTTTATCGACCGTGGAAGGGAAGGGAAGGGGAGAGGGAATGGGCAACCCCCTTCCGTTTCAGCTCCCCCATCCCCAACAATGAGTTTACCAGTCTCAGACCTAAGTGGTCTATGACATTTCCCACGTCTGATTTCTAGAAGTACCTCATCTGGCAGGACAACACAACCGGCAGACCGTGCTCCTTATTGACCACGTCATCACAGTAGCGGCTGAAATATGACTTTGGGGAGGTGGCCGGGCGGGGGGGGGAGGGCGAAGGTGCATTACCCGACTTGTGTTAGGGCTTCAGTTTTTGTCATTATGCGGGGGGGGGGGGGGTTAGTCCCGTTTAATCTGCTAGACTGGGACATTCAAATGGGATAGTGGTTCTCAAAGTGTGAATCGCGGGCCGCGAGCGGATTTCAAGTGGGTCGCCAAAATGTTGAATAAATGACCAAATAGGGAATGTGTACAATATATATTTTTTAGTCTTTTTTCTTTCTTCAATCCCTTTCTTCTTTTAGTAGCATGTGGGGCGCGAACAAAGAAGATGTTCCTTAGAGAGGTCACGAGTCGCAAAAATGTTTTGAGAACTGCTGAAACAGGGGGGGGGGGCAATTTATTAGTTATGGTGGCGGTGATAAGCTGGACCAAATAATCCCTGCACTCCACGCCCCTGACACACAGCGCCCATGCAGCATGGAGCGACGACTGTGAAATAAATCCAGCTTAATCAATAAAATACGATTATAAGATGATAGTGGGTGGGAATGGGGGGGGAGGGGGGTTGGTGGGCGGTGACCTAACACTCAGGTAAACGCCATTTTTTTTTTTGGCTAATTTAACTCTAGAATTACACCATACTAATTTGAGCAAACACATCGTTGAAAAAGAAGAAAAAAAAAAGATTACAAGAAGAAAAAGTTCTGAAAACTGTGCGATAAGAGTCATTCACTAGAGCCACTTGAAAATGGGCGATAGCCCCCCTCCCCACACACACACACACTTACACAACACACACACACACCCTCCCCTGCAATAAAGGGCAACTGTATGCAAGATCAGTGAGTTGTTGCTTTTCTTTTCTTCATTTAAAAACTTTCTGACAAAATAAAACGATTGGCTGACGTAATTACCAAGAAATAAACATCCGTTTGGTGGGGGGGGGGGGGGAGAAGGAATAGGGCGAAAGTTGATTGGGGGGGGTGGAATCAAAATTAATGAACAAAAATTGCAGGCTTTTCAATAATTTATCGCATAACATATTTTGTTTAAAACATCTGTTTTGTTTTGTTTTTTTATTTTATTTTATTTATTAAATAAAATTGAATTGATTTTCATTATCATGCTGTATATTTAAATATTCGCCACAATGTACAAAAAGCGAAAAAAAAAGAAGGAATAGCGAATAAATTGTCTTACGTGTTAGTGAATTGGATAATTTTATTCTATGCGTTATGGGAACGGCATTGGCTGACAACACTTATGTATTATGTCCCCCTTGGCGGGTCTAGTGTTTCATATTAGCAATAGGAGGAAGGGGGGGAGGATGGGAAGATGAGAGAGGGGGTGGGGTGTAGAAGGGGGGGGGGGGGACATGACACAACGCGACTGCATGGGAAAGAAGCAGGCAGAGTTGACAAGGGCCGGCAAAGAGCAAAATCCCCTGAATGTCCGTTGAAGAGGTGGTGGTAACGTTTGTCTCTTTATTTCTGGAGATGTGGGTGTGTCGCGACGTCCCTGGGGATACGAAGGTGGATTTATTTGACACACACACACACACACACACACACACACATGCGCAAGAACGGGTGTGAAATATATAAAATAAAATAATTTAGTGTGCAGCTTTGGATCTGGCATATATATATTTTTTTTTCCGGATTGCCATTTCATTTGCTCCTTAAGACAGTTCATCACTATTGTACGTTGTGAATTGAATACGTAATACAGTAAAGTCATAGTCGATATAGGTGGAAGCAGTGCCGAACCTAGGGATTTGGGGGTCCGGAGCGGGGCTTGTCTCCTTTGGGGGCCCCTGCATTCTGACATTCGACACCATGACATGAGATAATGTATTTAATGTTTAATGTAAAAAAAATGTGGGGCCCCCCTTAAGCTGGGGCGCGGGGGTACTTTCGAATTTAGACCCTCCCTTCCCCCACACCCTAGGTACGCCTCTGGGTGGAAGAAGAGAGCGATGCTTTTATTTGACGGTCTAGTGCAGGGTTGGGCAAACTTTTTTTTCAGTCCCCCGTCCCCCTAGGCTACTTTTGGTCATTCAATTTGACAGAAGGACCGAAGCAAAAGTGGATGTTTGTAATAACTTATATAAACTTAATGTTGACGTCATCAGTGTGTACCAGCGGAAGGGAGGAGGGGTGAAGCGCAGGCCGGACCAGAGAGCCTAACGGGCCTTACTTGCCCCCGGTGGGTCGCACTTCGCCCATGGTCTGGTCTGGTGGGAATAGTTGTCAGGTTGTCTCTCTGTTCGATGAGGCATTTTAAGACTTATATAAGAGTAATAGACTTACATATAGGAATATAGGTAAAGTCACTGAATTACAGATACACAGAGAGCTATAGAGATAATTATATGAGTGGCTTATTACACAGACAAAGATGTGGTTAAATGAAGGATTAATAGATATATAGATCGCTAACAGTCAGAAATACAAAAAAGATAGATAAATACACAGACATATAGGTAGAAAGAGACAATTCTATCGACAGAGAGTCAAACAGAGTGACAAAAATATAGATAAAAAGGCCGGGAGATATATAGACAGACAGAAAATTGGACGGGCAAGCGGGCTTGGTAGGTAGTTTAGGTATACAGGTAGATAGAAAGATTTATTGATTGTTAGTTTGACAGATTTACAGATTGACAGATAGATAGATAGATAGATAGATAGATAGATAGATAAAGATAGATAGATAGATAGATAGATAGATAGATAGATAGATAGATAGATAGATAGATAGATAGATAGATAGATAGATAGATATGGAAGTCACATATAGTCACTAGGTCACAAAACTAGTGGTCAAGCAGTCCATTTCTCACTGACCATCAGCCCAGGAAGACAGCTGGACAAGCAGTCAGTCTAACCCTAACGCCCTATCGTTAAGATCAGTCACAGTTTGTTAGGATAGCTCAGTGAAAGACTGAAAGCTGGTTAGGCCAGTGGTCAGCTGTGAATAGATTCTAGGTAATTAGCATCTTGATCAGCGCTGGACACAGGAGGTCAACAAGAGAATGGTATCCGAGGAAGGGATGCTGATGGTGGCTAAACAAAAGATTCTCAAACAGAATTCACACGAAGTCACAAAACAAGCGCTGTGTTTAATTGTTGCTGTTGTTGTTTATTTTAACCACAATCGTCTTTAATTGTTGCTGTTGTTGTTTATTTTAACCACAATCGTCTTTAATTGTTGCTGTTGTTGTTTATTTTAACCACAATCGTCTTTAATTGTTGCTGTTGTTGTTTATTTTAACCACAATCGTCTTTAATTGTTGCTGTTGTTGTTTATTTTAACCACAATCGTCTTTAATTGTTGCTGTTGTTGTTTATTTTAACCACAATCGTCTTTAATTGTTGCTGTTGTTGTTTATTTTAACCACAATCGTCTTTAATTGTTGCTGTTGTTGTTTATTTTAACCACAATCGTCTTTAATTGTTGCTGTTGTTGTTTATTTTAACCACAATCGTCTTTAATTGTTGCTATTGTTGTTTATTTTAACAACAATCGTACAGTAACTTGAGAACCTTGATAATAAATTGGGCCCGTGTTTACCATTATTTTGGTATTGTTTTCTAGATTTCATTAGCGTCTAACTTATTTCATTTGATTTTTTTTATGGAATAATAGTAATTTGTAGTATAATAAATAACAGTGGCGAGAAGGTTATGGAAAAGACCAGTCTGAATAAAGTGGTTGTACCAGCTTTCTTTTATGATCACTGCATGAAGTGGGTGTACCAGCTTTATTTATGATCACTGCATGAAGAGGTTTTACCAGCTTTATTTATGATCACTGCATGAAGTGGGCGTACTACTGTACCAGCTTTATTTATGATCACTGCGTGAAGTGGGTGTACCAGCTTTATTTATGATCACTGCATGAAGTGGGCGTACTACTGTACCAGCTTTGTTTATGATCACTGCATGAAGTGGGCGTACTACTGTACCAGCTTTATTTATGATCACTGCGTGAAGTGGGTGTACCAGCTTTATTTATGATCACTGCATGAAGTGGTTGTACCAGCTTTCTTTTATGATCACTGCATGAAGTGGGTGCACCAGTGTACCAGCTTTATTTATGATCACTGCACGAAGTGGGTGTACCAGCTTTATTTATGATCACTGCATGAAGTGGATGTACCACTGCACCATATTTATTTTATGATCACTGCAAGAAGTGGGTGTACCAGCTTTATTTATGATCACTGCAAGAAGTGGGTGTACCATTGTACCAGCTTTATTTATGATCACTGCATGAAGTGGGTGTACCATTGTACCAGCTCTATTTATGATCACTGCGTGAAGTGGGTGTGCCAGCTTTATTTTCTATCACTCTTACCAGAGGCGTAGCGAGGGGTGGCAAGGCAACTTGCGCCCGGGGCATTTTACCTTTTTTAATACCTTTTTAGTGCCTCCCATTCGAAAACCATATAATTTTATATGTAAAATATACCATTTGGCGCCCCTGAACCCCGCCCCCCCCCCAGCTATGCCTCTGACTCTTACATACTCTTTAAAGTACCTCTTCATCACAGCATAATTTTATTAAATATTTTAGCTAGATGACTTTAAGGAGGGATTTCATTATTATATAGAGTCCACTAAAACAGTGCTTTTTAATTTAAGTGTTTGCGCAAAAATATCAAATACAGTTTAAACTTTTTATTTTAGAACAAGAGTGTCTATCCACACACTTCCAAGTGTACATTCTTCAATCGTAAAGTTTTCTTTGCCAGCAACATTTCTGGTTTCATTGCGGCCCCTTATATCAAAAAAAGTTCACTCCCCTTGAAATATTTAAGTACTTGCAGATCTGTTTCAATGTTTAGCTGGAGAAAAACAATGAGTACCGTGTTCCACACAGAAAAATATCTAAGATGAGTGTTGCTTGATGATAAAACCCTAAAAGCTCTAAAGGGCTTTGAAAATAGAATTATTTAATCCAATGCATCAATACAGTGAAATTAATAAAACTGATGCACACACTTCTCTTTCAGACCTTCAAAAGGATAATCTATTTTTATTCATTGATTTGAATCTACAATGTAAATTATACCGTTATTGTCATTATTTTGAATAATACTGTACTAGCTGTACCCTGCAAAACCTTTGAAAAGTTATATCCCCTTAGGCTTGATCGGCAGGCTAGGTTATTTTTGGTTTCGGGCAGATCCGATTGTTTCATGATTGTATTTTACACTGAAATACTGTTGTATTAATTCTATACTCTCGATTTAACGCAGAGCCCAAATCGCTTTTATATATATAATTAACATAATAAAAATACAACTTAATCGGCTTGTTCATCTATTTCTGCTTGTAAAATACTTTTTTTTTTTACAATTAACTTCACTTTACACCCAACGTTTTCAAAACTATTTTTTTTTAAATTTCTGTTGAGTTTTTAGGCGGTTACTTTTTTTTTTACCTGCTGACATTTTTACCTGTACCCAGACATTTCATGTAGACTTTTCATGTAGACATTTTATGTAGAATTTCATAAGGAAAAACAAACAAACCAATATCACTGGAATATAAAAAAAAAAATGATAAATGGTGAACATAAATTTGATGAGAGAGAGAGGCGATATATGAGTTGATAGTCGAGTGCTTCAAAATGAGAGTTACTCGTATCCAGATGTGTGTGTGTGTGAGTTTTCTGCAGTGTGCTTGTGTGAGTGTTCAGTAGTGTGTGTGTGTGTGTGAGAGAGAGAGAGAGAGAGTTATGTGGTGTGTGTGGCTGTGTTGGGGTGGAGGTCATCAATGGCGAGTGAGTTTAATTACCGCCAGGTAACGTGATAAAATGAGGCTGCAGGATGGCGCCGAGTGACAAGTCCCCCCGACACACAATTGTCACTCGCTCGCTCCATCTTTGTTGACCCAGGCTGGCCTTAAACAAAAAAAAACAGTATGGTCAACAAACACAGTTGGCCAGCAGTGAGGTTGTTGGTGTGTTCATTGAACACTCGGCTACAGTATTCATTGTTGCTGTTTTAATGTCTTTGGAACAGCAAATCTCTCTCTCTCTCTCTCTCTCTCTCTCTCTCTCTCTCTCTCTCTCTCTCTCTCTCTCTCTCTCTCTCTCTCTCTCTCTCTCTCTCTCTCTCAGAGATATAATAGGGAGGTGTGGGTGTGAATATGAGAATTTCATATAGAGGGGTCCCAGGTAGAAACGTATGGGCTTAAGGCTAAGACTTTCGGAGATATTTCGGTACCCTATCGAAAAAATATTATTTACCAGGGCTCTGATTACAAAGAAATAACCCTTGATACTATGTGTGGGCACAGGAAGGAGACTCTTCGTCAGGGGGGGGGGTGAAGTCCTAGTTTTCCATTCCGTAAGAACGACTGTATATAGACTGTATATAGACTGTATATAGACTATATATAGACTGTATATAGACTGTATATAGACTATATATAGACTGTATATAGACTGTATATAGACTGTATATATACTATTGCTTTACACATACCAACAGATGTACTCACCTGACTATTACATCTGGTACAAGGCATCTAGCATTGATGTCGTTGTAGGGTATCGATGGGCCTCCGAGACTTCAGGGACCTCCGGGACATTATGCCCCCTCCCAGAGCCGTCCCCAGGCAATTTGGCGCCCTAGGCAGTCATCTATTAGGACGCCCGCCCTTCTGCATGAACAGTAAAGAGTGAGAAATTGGAAACCAGTACAGACACCGAGAGCCATATTGCAGGCAAGACATAAAAATTAAGATACGATTTTTGCAACAGATGCTTCTGGGCCTCAGATAATTCATATGAAAATTGAGAGAATGAAGAGGAAACTCAAATGAAACCAAATTTTATTTAATAATTTAAAATTTTTTGCTAAGAATTCAGTAACTGTTAATGTAATAAAATTTAGAATTAATTGTAGCATTAAAAAAAACAAGAAGTATATCTACATTGCCTATATGACAATGTGATATGACAAACAAATGCTAAAATTTAGTTTATGCAGTCATGCTGTTACTATCATATGATTTAAGTGCTTGTGTAGCCTAGTAAAAATGAGTCCAACTCCAAGTTCTTTGTCACTTTGTGTATTCTTTAGTTTATATTTTATAATTTAACTCGTCTTGCTTATGCTTCTGCAAATTCTTGAACAACTAATTCGAGGTCAATGTCTGCTGCAATTTCTTTTTCAATCCACAAAATTGAAGGACTAACCAAACGATTCTGAGTCATCGTCGTTCTCAGATAATTTTTTATGATTTTAAGTTTTGAAAAACTGCGTTCTCCTGATGCAACCGTTACTGGAAGTGTCAGCAAAATTCTCAATGCAACAGTCAAATTTGAAAAAATTTCACATAATCCAGTTTTGCAGACATATTGCAGGAGTTAATAAGGAGTAGTTATTCCTTCTCCTTCCGTCCTATGGGAAATACAGATAAGTTCATCACAGAGTTGTATAGCATCGATATGTTTGCAATTGCCATGTGTTAATACTCTCTCTAAATTTTGACATTTTTCCAGTAAATTCTTTTGCAATTATTTTGAAAGACTATTGATGTTATACAGAAATCGAAAATTAGAATTGTGATCATCCAGCTGATGAAACCGTTCTGCAACAGACTGTATAGCTGTATCCAAAACCGCAAAGAAAAACTTGATTTTGAAATTTTCCTGTCGATTTATCACAGGTTCATCTGGTGATTCATAATTAAACAAACGCTTCTGTTTCCGAACTCTTATTTCCTTGGTTGCTGGGAAAGTTGTGTTCTCCTAATCAATTTCTTTTGCTAATTCTTTAGCATCAGTAATGGCTTCCAAAAAACCTTCATCAGAACGCCATCTACGTAAAAATTCTTCAGTTTTCTTTAGTTGCTTGACTGCCTCTGATAAGTCAAGTGCTACACCTTTGTAGCATTTCGCTAGTGACATTGACTTCATAAAGTACTTTGTACCATATTACAACACCAACGAGAAATTTGAAATCCGATATTTTCCCAGCAATCGCTTGAACATCTGCTCGGGTTTTGGTTCCAGTAACGCCTTCCAAATTTTGCGTCCTCTGACAGTGAAACTTGAAAATTTTCAGTGGTCATCTATTTTCACTTATATCACAGGTTGACCACTACTTAATGCCAGATGTTTGGTGTGGATTATTGTATTAATAGTAAAGGTTCTTTATGGTACCTTTTTGATGAAAAAACTCTTAATAATGTTTACCCCCCCCCCCCCCAACTTCCCATCCCAAAAAAAAATACACACTGATGTTCACTAATTGTATCATTCAAGGTCATACATTAGAATTAAGAAATGCCAATCCTATTGTTTCAAGGTCATATCTCTGATGAAATGTTTGTATACGTGACAATTTCTGTGTACGGGTTTTTTTTTTCCTTTTTTTTTAAAATCTTGTCTGATCTGGTTATAAAATTGGGTTATTTACTGATTTTTTTCTGCAACTCTGTTGTGAAAAAAAAAAAAACAATGTACCGGCAGCCAAAAAACGGCCGGTCCGATAGTTAACCCATAGTGCAAATATCGGTTCGACTATCGGTCGCTCCCTACAACAATCGGCCGATCCGATATTAACCGATAGTGCCAATATCGGTTTAAGTGTTCTATGTAGGGCAACTCTCCCTAATTTGTCAAAAGCAGTCTGCAGACGGCAAAAGCCACAAAAGATGATAGATATTAGGTAGCCTATAGAAATATTTCTAATAAAGTAAACAATGACGTCATTCCTTGGTTATTTGAGTTTGCAAGGTACGATTTCGCAATTTCGGTTCTACGGCGGTTTAAATAAGATTATAAGTGTACACAGGCATAGCCTAATGATAAATTGTTATTTTTTTTTTATTTTTGAAAAAAATTTTTTTTCTAAAATTTGGCGCCCCTAGCAATTTGGAGCCCTAGGCAGCTGCCTATGTCGCCTATGCCCAGAGCCGGCACTGCCCCCTCCCCAGTCAGTTTGGGGGGGGGATAATTTTTTTGGAAACTCCACTAATGTATTTCCCTTACCTCTAAGCTGGTTGCATTATGCAAAAAAAAAATAATAACCTAAACCAACTCACGCACATTACATCAAGGGCTGAAAAATAAACAGTTCGGCTAATGGGGGCTTATAAACCTTTTGGCCCCTGTGTATAAAATCCACCCTCTCGTTTTTTTGCTACTCTAAGGATTCTCCATGACTGGTCATCGCCAGCTTCGCACAAAAAATGCATCATTTTGAAATCTCTATAAATACATGTACACTGTAAAGAAAAAAAAATTCCTCATGTTTTTTTTTTCCATTTTGGATTTGATGGGAGATTGGGGGGGGGGGAGTACGTGAAATATTAAAGAGATTGGGCAGATGGGGCCCCCTACCCCAACGAGAAGTGTCAACTACGTCAGATTACTTGAAGGCCGGGCGGTTGAGAGGGGGTGGGGATGCTTTTTACCGTTAGACATTTGGATCATCAGAAGAGTTGATCTCAGCCTTCAGTGAAATGGGCCAAGGGGAAAAACCCGCACACGTGTATAGCATCTTATTGTCATAACTACATGGGTTAGCTGTTGGATCATACACATATGTATTACTACTTGTTATCTGTTGGATCATACACATCTGTATTACTACTTGTTAGCTGTTGGGTCATACACATCTGTATTACTACTTGTTAGCTGTTGGGTCATACACATCTGTATTACTACATGTCATTATTAGAACCGGTTAGCTGATGGATCATACTCATCTGTGTTATTACTGGTCATTATTAGAACCGGTTAGTTGGGAGCGACCGATAATCGGATCGGTATCGGTATCGGGCCGATATTGGCACTATCGGTTAATATCGGATCGGCCGATTGTTGTAGGGAGCGACCGATAGTCGAACCGATATTTGCACTATGGGTTAACTATCGGACCGGCCGTTTTTTGGCTGCCGGTACATTGTTGTTTTTTTTTTCACAACAGAGTTGCAGAAAAAAATCAGTAAATAACCCAATTTTATAACCAGATCAGACAAGATTTTAAAAAAAAAGGAAAAAAAAACCCGTACACAGAAATTGTCACGTATACAAACATTTCATCAGAGATATGACCTTGAAACAATAGGATTGGCATTTCTTAATTCTAATGTATGACCTTGAATGATACAATTAGTGAACATCAGTGTGTATTTTTTTTTGGGATGGGAAGTTGGGGGGGGGGGGGGTAAACAAGACACGCGTGGGCGAAGTGTTACAAAATATGTGAACATGGGTTGACATACGTCATACAGCACGAGATAAGCACGTGTTTGGCATTGTTGTTGCTTTAGGGGCTGTCCATTAATTACGTCAACAAATTAGGGGGGAGGGGGGTCAAAAAATTTTTGACAATTGTTGACAAGGGGGAGGGGGGGAGGTCAAGAAAAGTTGACGTCAACAATGTTACTTTTTTTAATTTAATATAATTACTTAATAAATAGGAAAATTAAGCAGCGTTTGTAGTTCTGTGTGACACACTCGCTTAACATTCAGTATTTTAATTAAACTAACTATATTCCTACTAATTTTGCCACATAAACATTTTGGAAGCCACCTTTTTTAGGGGGGGGTAATCAAATGTTGACGTAATTTTATAGGGGAGGTCTCTGGAAGTTTGACAAGTTGTTGTCAAGGGGGAGGGGGGAGGTAAAAATCGCCAAAAATTTATTGACATAAATAATGGACAGCCCCTAAAAAGAAAATATCGGTATCGGTATCGGTAAAAATGCTGGGGGGAAAATATCGGTATCAGACTATCGGTAAAAAGGCATATCGGTCGCTCCCTACCGGTTAGCTGTTGGATCATACACACCCGTATTACTACTTGTCATTATTAGAACCGGTTAGCTGTTGGGTCATACACATCCGTATTACTACTGGTCATTATTAGAACCGGTTAGCTGTTGGGTCATACACATTCGTATTACTACTGGTAATTATTAGAACCGGTTAGCTGTTGGATCATACACATCCGTATTACTACTTGTCATTATTAGAGCCGGATAGAGTATTCTAAGCTGTGGTAGACTTTTTTAGTTTGGTATGAGAAAAAGATCTAGTGCTAAATATATCGTAATGTAGCTCATCAGTATTTTCTTTTTATTTATAGCTGTTCTTAACTTTAGTCCGATATAGTTTTCATTCAGTTTTTCTCCACACACGGCCACACATGTTATTGTTGATTTTTTTTTCGTCATATTTATGACAATGCTTTACCTAACTACAATTCAGGTAACACTCCCACTCAACACTCTGTCACATTTTGTCACTTTTTTTTTAGGCCCACAGTAGCCTCAATCCTGCCCTGGATCACATCCGGGACATTTTCCTCAGCACGACTCAACCAATCGCGTGTTTTCAAACCCACTTCTCTAGCATACTCTCTATCCCACAATCGCTGACACATAAACATATATTCTTCCTCTTCTTCACTAGGACAAATCTGAAATGTCCGAAGCAGAACAAATGACCATTACAAATAATCGGACAAATGACCATAACAAATAATCGGACAAATGGACAGACAAAGGTAATTTATTCAAAAAATAGAATGAAGGGAAAGAATTACTAATTTTTTTTAAAGCATTTCGAGTTTTGCCTTGAACTACAAATGTTGCAAAGTGTAGCGGGGAGAAAAGGGAAGGGGAGAGGGGGAGATATTCCGTTATTACTCACTGCTACGGCGGCTTGGGTGGACATATGAATAAAATCAATGGACAAACAAGAAGCGAATGATAGAATGTAGGACTTGGATTGGAAAGCTGAGAGGAGACAAAAAAAAACAATGGGTCTGTCAACAAATATCGTCCACCGTCCAGTAGAAATGAGATCAACTGGACACCTGGAGTGGACACATGCGGCAGGACGAGTTTAGCTTTCAAGCTGACCGCTGGTCTGCTAATGCTTGTTGGTTAATTTGCATAACGCCCATGGCAACTCTCTAATGACCAAATGGTAGTAACAAAGAGAAGGGAAAGGTGTGTGTGTGTGAGAGACAAAGTAGTATGCTGAAGCTGTTCCATGAGTTTTGCTATTGTGACTTTTTCCCCCTTTAGAATCAATCTTTCCCTTGTATTCTTTAAAAACTATTTAAAAAAAAACAACTTCAGGCGGTATAAAAATAATTAATAGAAATAAAAGAGTGTGAAGGAGTGAGTCAGACATACGGTCATTTTGAATTAAATAATTTTGTTTCATCGATAAATCAACCGACCCGTGTATGTGTGTGTGTGGGAAGTGGGAAGTCACTGTAAGTGATGAGATGAAATCTCTTACATCGTGTGAAAACAATGATGGGACAGTTTTTAGGGTGCTCTTCTTTCATCAACGCCGATAGGTGTAAGGGCCACGTGAGATTTATCGGTCACTTTCACCACGACCTGAAATATCCATGGGTCCTCATCGGAGATCGAACCAGGGACCCTCAGGTCGACAGCTGAGCGTTTTACATCACGACCATCCGTCCCCCGCATCTCATTTGATTTCTATAAACGGTGAATTCAGATATAACGGACTGATATTGTGAAACATTAAGTCGTCGTATAACAATGGTATTTATATATTTGATGACCGAATGCGGCCCTGAAAAGTGTTGGGGTTGCCACCCTTCCTTTGTCCTGTACAGAAGGAGTTTAGGATGAAGCTTTATTTGTTTTGGTAGTTTAAAGCTATCCTCAAACCAAAGCGAAGCGTTCCGCTGCGCTATTTCTCACGTGAGATTTTTCAAAGCGCGAAAAACCCTCGATACACCTAAGCTAAGCGAACGTGGGCGTCAGACATTTTCTTTTTATGATACATTTTTCTACAGTTATTGTATTTTACTAGTAAAAATTGAAAAAAAAAACACTTTTTGGTATAAGCTATCCTCTAACCAAAGCGAATTTCGCGTGTCTAGGTAGCTCGCGAAATTTGCCCCTCTTTCGCGGCAATGTATTTATATGGAGATGCTCAAACCGCGTAGAATTTCCGCGGCGGTGCAGAGAAATTTCGCGGCATCGCTTCTTTCAGAGTTTTTTCGCGTTTCGCGAGTGTAAACAATCCAAATTGGCTGCCTAGAAACATCGACTCAAATGAAAATCATGGTTAAAATTGATATAAATGTCTTAAAATTAACAAATAAGACTTACATTTATATATAGCAACTTGAATTATATCAGATTATATCAAAAAGTAAGTGTTTTTTTCACTTTTTACTTGTAAAATACCATAACTGTAGAAAATATATCATAAGAAGAAAATGTCTGCCGACGTCTTCAAATAAACAAAAAGAAAATTAAAAAAATCATTATATCCGGTCGGCTGACGCCTACGTTCGCTTCGCTTAGGTGAAGCGAGAGATTTTCGCGCTTTGAAAAATCTCACGTGAGAAAAAGCGCAGCGGAACGCTTCGTTTTGGTTTGAGGATAGTTGCACTGTTTTCATAGTTTCCTTTACCGTAATAATGTCTTACTGTAATTCTTTCCTTTTGTATTATCGTCGGACCCCGAAAATATACAAAAATTAATTCTTATTTTGTTTTATGTAATTTTTATTTGAATTTCTAAAGCTGTTTGAAATTAAAACTATCACTCGTCTGAACACATATATATATATATATTTATTTTCACGAAATTCCGCTGTTTCTTTTACATTTAAGTGTTATGTTTAACAATATTCCCCTCTGCCACTCCCCTTCAACTCCTCCCCACCCCCCCCCCGCCCGTTACCCGAGTTCGTCTTAAAGCCCACTCCACGCCACTGGAGTTCCAGAGAATGAAACATCTTCCTGTCCTGCGCAATGGTGTTCCCACCACTTCCTGTGTTCTGTCCGTTGTTCAGATCTCATTGTTGAAGGGGGGGGGTCTCAGGAAACTCCTTTGATTCCTTCATAATCTCCCACAGACATTCATTCAACAGTGGAGGCTGTCTGTGTGTGTGTGTGGGGGGGAGAGGGGGTGCTGATATCATAAACCAATCACGTTTATCAGAGGTTCTCATTTTGATGCACCGTAAGGGGGTCTCTCTCTCTCTCTCTCTCTCTCTCTCTTTTTTTTTTTTTACTCTGCCACTAAATTTATTCCCCCTGATGTTATTTTATTCGTAATATTCAAATCTTAATGCGATTACAAGCATGTTAACTTGTTGATTGTTTTAAAAGACTCGATATTTTAATGATTTACGGATTTAAATAAATGGCCCAATACGATGACCTTGAACTTAAAATATGTTAACAAGATCTTACTGAGTGACACAGCTCATAAAATGATGACGCTATTTAGTGGAGCTCATAAAATGATGACGCTATTTAGTGGAGCTCATAAAATGATGACGCTATTTAGTGGAGCTCATAAAATGATGACGCTATTTAGTGGAGCTCATAAAATGATGATGCTATTTAGTGGAGCTCATAAAATGATGACACAATTTGGTTGGCAGAGCTTACCCTGGTCGCCTGAAGACGCTTTTTGGCGCACGCGAGATCGTGAATATCATTTTATCGGCGAAGGCGCCATTTTTTTTAAATTTATGACGTGTATGTATGTAACTGTTGAGCTATGACGCGCTACCAAACAGGAAGGATATGATAGGCAGTTTAGCTCTGGCCTCCATTCGAAGCAGACGCCTATATTACATTCATGAGCCTCGCCCTGGACGTGATAAATGTCAGATGTTAGATGTACTCACCCCACCTCCCGAGCCTATTTTGTAATGTCATGTCTACAATTATATGAACTCTGCAAGCATTTATCATTAATACTTATTTGTTATATATGCAGAACTTGGTGTTGAGTTCATTCACCCTCGTCTGTCAAAATTCTGTAACATTTTTGACTGTGATTATCAACAAATTAAATAGAGTCCACCAAATGGAACATCCAGACGTTTCTCCATCCGCCAAATGGAGCATCCAGACGTTTCTCCATCCGCTAAATGGAACATCCAGACGTGTCTCCATCCACCAAATGGAACATCCAGACGTGTCTCCATCTGCCAAATGGAACATCCAGACGTTTCTCCATCCGCCAAATGGAACATCCAGACGTGTCTCCATCCGCCAAATGGAACATCCAGACGTTTCTCCATCCGCCAAATGGAACATCCAGACGTTTCTCCATCCGCCAAATGGAACATCTAGACGTGTCTCCATCCACCAAATGGAACATCCAGATGTTTCTCAACAATTAAGCTTGAAATGATTCAAGTGATGTGTGATGTGACGCAAAAAAAAAACAACTTTGATGTCCATTTTGGAAATGTGTCACACCGACGATGTCAATTAACTTTGCAGCACTGACACATTCATTTATTTCCGTTGTCACAGTTGATAACATTAATTGCTCTGTCTTGGCACGGGCTGCCAATCTGGATATTTTTGTATCCAGGTCCAGATATTTTGGACAAATCTAGATGTGATGAAATTCTATGAACTAAAGATATTGATCATTTTATTATTGTCATTATTTTGAATAATGCTGTACTAGCTGTACCCTGCAAAACCTTTGAAAAGTTATATCCCCTTAGGCTTGATCGGTAGGCTAGGTTATTTTTGGTTTCGGGCAGATCCGATTTTTTTTATGATTGTATTATAAACTGGACTAATGTTGTATTAATTCTTTACTTTCGATTTAACGCAGAGCGCAAATCGCTTTTATATATATATATATATATATATATATATATATATATATATATATATATAATTAGCATAATAAAAATACAACTTAATCTGCTTGTTCATCTATTTCTGCTTTAAAAATACTTTTCTCAAAACTAATTAACGAGGGGAAAAAAGTGACTCAATGGGAAAAGAAATCTTTCCAGAAATATCCACTTTAACAAATAACATTACTCCCAAGATGGATTTCGCCTATTTTACCCCGGTATAACGAAGTAACTCATCTTAGTAAAAAATGATTGGATCCTACCATCAGTACGCGTGACTGTATGTTCGTTTGAATTTACATGTTTTTTTTTTATATAACTACTATCTCGTTTCTCGCTTGTTTGTTTGTGTCATTGTTTTTTGAGAACCTCTGCAAGAGCCGAACAAGTTTGTCACATACAACAGATTAAGGGGATAAGACTATCGGGGAAGTTTCGCGTTGTCTCTAAGACAAACTTGGGGATTAGAGCGGACAGACTTACTGACAAACTGCTGACGGCAATACTTCAGATACTTTTTTTTCCCCCTGACCACCCCCCACCCGCCCACATACATGATGGTTTCCTGTTCTAATCCATCGCTGCGGCCAGTCTGTGGTTTCATGGCGTCTTTCCAGCTCCGTTAATAAACAGGACAGCAACGTTCTTTCAACTCCGTTAACAAACAGGACAGCAACGTTCTTTCAACTCCGTTAATAAACAGGACAGCAACGTTCTTTCAACTCCGTTAATAGACAGGACAGCAACGTTCTTTCAACTCCGTTAATAAACAGGACAGCTACGTTATTTCAACTCAGTTAATAAACAGGTTAGCAATGTTTTTTCCAGCTCCGTTAATAAATAGAACAGCAACGTTCTTTCAAATCCGTTAATAAATAGAACAGCAACGTTCTTTCAACTCCGTTAATAAATAGAACAGCAACGTTCTTTCAACTCCGTTAATAAATAGAACAGCAACGTTCTTTCAACTCCGTTAATAAACAGAACATTTGGTTATCTGCTAGGTGGGTAACACGAAATATTCTTGTGAATAGGTGTACGTGTGAAAATGTAAGTGTCTGTGTGTGTGTGCCTGTGTGTCTGTGTATCTGTGTGTGTGTCTGTGTATCTGTGTATCTGTGTGTGTGTGCCTGTGTATCTGTGTGTGTGTCTGTGTGTGTGTCTGTGTATCTGTGTGTATCTGGGTATATGTGTGTATCTGTGTATCTGTGTGTGTGTTTCCCTTAATGTAAATCTATTAGCCGAAATCCCAGTAAACCATGTTTTTTTTTCTTCTTTTAAATCAAAATGGAGGGTGCTGCAAGACGTGTGAATGTGTGGGGCGTTCAGTTACCCTGGGGCGTAGAACGGGAGAAAGGTCTTCTAAAAGGCAGTTAGAAACACAGCAACATTATCATTAATCTAATTTGACACTGAGGCATGACCACCACACACACCCCACCCCCACCGCGGCCCCGTCCTACGCCTCAGCACGTACCTTTGATCTTTATAATCTCTGGTATCTAATGAATGCCGCATCTTGTTATCGTAATAAAAAAAAATATAAAAACATCAACACATATTTGAAGAGTCAATGTAAACAGAGCCAACAAAATTAAAATAAAGCTGGTCGACTTCGTTAAGATATATATAATTAAGGGGGGGAAAAAAAGATGAGGGGGCCCACAGCTCCCCGGGCGCCCCGGGTGAGAGGAGCCCAAAATGGTAAATTTTATATAAAATTATTTTTTGTTTTGGGAGGGGGGGGAAAAAAAAGGTATAAAAAAAAAAAACCCCCGGCGCAAAATTCCCTCCCCCCCTTCGCTACGCCTCTGTATTTAGCTGTTCATCTTGAAAGTGCTTTTTTAAAAAAAAATGCATACAAACAGTGCATACATTCTTTACACATATCCTGACATTTTCGCATCAATTTCAATGGTTAATTCCATTTAACCAACTCCCCTAAAGTCGATAGACAGTTACATAAAAACGTATGAATAAATAAATCAAAGAAAAATATCCATCTTCCCCAGGAAACTTTTATGTCAAATATGAAGAAATAAATAAATAAGAGGAAAAAAAAATGAAAGCGTCTTTGGGAGAAAATGAAGCAATAATTGAACACAATTTATTCCATGATGGAAATGTTCATATCATCTTGAGATTTCCGATAAATACTCGGCCTTCGGAATAGCAAATTAATGTACGTAATTTATTAGCGGTCTTATTTTTTGTTGAGGTTGTGTGTGACGCTCGGCGCGGAGACACAGATGATACGTGCGTCGTGAAGAGTAAAAAAAAAATTATTTGAATAATGTCACTATTGTTGTACATTTGATGTTACGTTGATGAAAAAGTGAACGAATATCATGTTTAGATGTTTGTTCATCTCTGTCAAAACACTGAAGTGATTATATATCTGTTGTAAATTATATTAGCTTTCAATTAAAGAAAAATCTCTGTTGCACTCTTTCTGATATATGTACAATATATACTGAAAATTACTGAAAAACAGACAGATCTCCAGAAAACTTAAAAAAAACATATACAAGACAATGAATGATCCGACCAGCAGTAACATATGGTAGTGAAACATGGGCCATCAGCAAACAAGCAGAAAATATGCTAAACACTTGGGAAAGGAAAATATTTAGGAAAATATATGGGCCAGTAAAGGACAATAACGAGTGGAGAAGTAGAACCAATTCAGAACTGTACGAACTATACGAAGAACCAAATATAACAGCTGAGATCAAAATGATTGAGGTGGGTAGGGCCCATAGAAAGAATGGAAACCAACAGAGGTTCAACAGCAATATATAAGGCAACACCCAAAGAGAAAAGGCCTAAAGGGAGACCAAGAAGCAGATGGCTAAAGGAAGTGGAGAAAGACCTTAAAGCCATTGGAGAGAGTGGAGGAAAAAGACCATGGATCGGGAAAGTGGAGAAGAATAGTATGACAGGCCAGGGCCCTAAAGGGGCTATACAACCAAAGGAAGAAGAAGAATATATATATATATAAATCAAATTACCTATTGTAAGAAGATTTATAAAAATTACTATGTAACAAATGACTTTTATTAGTAAAAGATTTTTTTTTTGTTGCATTTCAACCAAGCTGCTTAAAAATGTGATCTAAACTACGCAAGCATTAACCAATTCTTTCCGGTGGAACTTCCCAGATTCACTGCAGATTAAATTAAAACATTCTCTCCATCAAATAAAATAAACAGTAAAAAATTATTAAATGATTTTCTGTTGAAATGAAACGTAAAAATTAACAAAATTCGAACGCCGTAAAATTGGATTGTTTGTTAGGCTTGGACATCTTTAGTTTTTATCTATTGCTGTGTGGTAATCTATAGTCAACATAAGCACTGGTAATGATGCTGTGTGGTCACTGAAAATGTTGCTGTGTGGTCATCTATAGCCAACATAAGCAATGGTCATGTTGCTGTGTGGTCATCTACAGCAAATATAAGCACTGGTAATGATGAAATGGCGCCACATGAATGGGAGAGGGAGGGTGTGTGGGTGGGTGGGGGCGTGGGGTGTAAAATGCTGATCCCCCAATAGACGTCCTTAGTCAGTGGACACAGCCGGACTGACCACCCCTCCCTCATGCCATTAAATGTATGTGCCTGTTGATCCAAATTGAATTTATCCTATTTGCAAAAATTATTGATTTCAAATATCCAGGCCAAAGCTGATGAGGAGTCCGGGTTTGGGGTTGGGGGTGCGGGGGTGGAGACGGGAATGGGTGGTTGGGATGGGGGGGGGGAGGGATCTAAAAAAAAATGAGTGAAGTGCCCGACTGTTGCAGGGCGTGTTGTTGTCGTCCTTGGTCAGAGCAAGGGCTGCCCCCATCTGTCTGTCCACTTTTAACGTTTTTGTTTTTCTTTCGAACGTTATCAACCCAGGCTGTGCGAATGGGGGGGGGGAGAGAGCCTGAAATGTGCGTTTCAGTTTTTGTTTTCGCGCATGGAAGATGTGTGAGTAAATGGAAGATGTGTGAGAAAATGGAAGATGGGTGAGTAAATGGAAGATGGGTGAGTAAATGGAAGATGGGTGAGTAAATGGAAGATGGGTGAGTAAATGGAAGATGTGTGAGTAAATGGAAGATGTGTGCGTAAATGGAAGATGGGTGGGTAAATGGAAGATGGGTGAGTAAATGAGATACATATTCAAAGAGAGACATCTGATGAGGTGAGAGGTAGACAATATACATGGTACACACTCTCAGTCGCTTTTATGGATTGGCAAACAACGTGACCACCTGAAGATGGACGGGGGGGGGGGGGGTAGGGCACTGCCTCATGGCCCATTTGCAGTTAACTTCCTATTTAATCTCGTGCCATAGGCGTCGCAAACAAGTGATTAGGGCCTCAAATCATCTCAAGCCTCCACTTACCCCACCCCACCCCCCTTTCCCCAACCCCCAAATTAAACACATAAAAAAAGAACGGCACCGTAAAGACAATATTTTTAAAAAATCCGGAAACATAGATCGATTTTTTTTACGTTTCAAGATTTAAAAACATGGAGTCAATCAATCAATGGTTTTGCCATTAATATATTTCTATTCATATTTATTTATTTATTCAAGATATGAATTTAAAAAAAAAAAAAAAAACAAGTCTAGTCCACCCAAGCCGTACATTCTGATTGATAAAATAAATTGATATTTAAAAAAAAAAAGTAACTGTCGTAAAACATGGCGTAGATTATTTTGAGAGTATTTTGGACCGCGACTCACATCCTCAAAATTAGCGCCCATCCTTTATATCAAAGTGCTATTATTAGCTGATGCAAAAAATTAACAGAGTTAAATAAAAGTTACAAAAAAAAAGTTATTCTCAACAAAGTTGTATGTATTTGTTTGAATTTATATTCCTGAATTAAATTCTCGCTAGTCTAAATGGCGCCAACCAAAATGTTCAAGTGGTGTCATACGGCATACGTCACAAACCACCCAACTACCCGATCTCTCATCACAAACACCCATGACCATAATCGCTGGATTTTCCAGGGGGGGCAAAAATTTTCCAGGGGAGCAAAAATTTCCAAGGGAAGGGGCAAAATTTTTCAGGAGAGGGCAAATCTATATATATTTTTTCCAAACCCTCCCATGCCCATGACCCACACACACACAACCCCCCTCCCCAACCCCCTTTCGATATTAGAAACTGTAACTATCAATACTATATATGTCACTGGTAGGCCGATATGATAACTAAATATCAATACTATATATGTCACAGGTAGGCCGATATTAGAACTAACTATCAATACTATATATGTCACTGGTAGGCCGATATGATAACTAAATATCAATACTATATATGTCACAGGTAGGCCGATATTAGAACTAACTATCAATACTATATATGTCACAGATAGGCCGGTATTAGAACTAACTATCAATACTATATATGTCACAGGTAGGCCGATATCATTAGAACTAACTATCAATACTATATTTTTCCCTTCCAATTAACCCATGTATATATATTTGCAGTTTGCCCTTTAAAAATGTTAAATCACTAGCTGCCTGGAGTGAACGTCTAATGCATTACAGCAACACAAGTCCCAGCCAGGGATTCGATTTTTTTTATTATTATTATTTATTTATTTATCTTTTAATGTGAGTTATACATTTAACGTTCGGCTGAGCAGATATATTATAAATCACTCTTTCAGAAATTATCTCTTATAACTTTCTTTTTTATTTCATAATTCTGATCTACAGTGAGTGGGGGGGGGAAGAGAGAAAAGGGGTTGGGGGGTGGGGGGCTTGTAATAAAAAAAAATCCAGAAAACATTAAGTCACAAATAAAGAAATAAAAAAAAGAGGGGGGGGGGAGTAGAGGGAGAGAACTATGCATCCCACATCCAACAACTCCCCCTCCTCCCCCTCCCTCCCCACCTCAAATATTTCCATCTCAATCATTTTGGGACTTTCCCCGTTTCTTGAACGCTTCTTCGCGATTGACTTCCCCTAATGACATAATTGGTTTAATTCTTTCATATCTATAAATAACACACTGGTTTAGCGACTAGAGTGAGGTAATGTGGGGGGGGGGGGTAGGGGGAGTCTGAAGATTGGAGGAGGAGGAGGGGTAGTGGCGGATGGGGGGTAGACCAAGTAATGTGGCTGTGGTGGTTAGCCTGGGGGAGGGGGGGGATGAGTCGTCTTGAATACTGCAACCATTTTTTTTTAATCCAACATTTTGTTGTTGAACCTGAATGAATGCTGAATAACACTTTAATAAATTCAGAGGCAGAGACGTTGGTAGATAGTTTGGTACATATTCATTGGCTTCAAACGATCTTTCAGGACTCTAGACAAAAGTACCTTATGGGCCCCCCCTCAGCATCCGATTAAATAGGAATTAATACTTCAAGGGGCCCCTTTTCACTTGGGGTCAGGCGGTCGACTAATTTTCTTCATGCTCTGGGTGGAGTTATGAAGATGCCCTTAAAGAATGTGTTCATGAAGACGCCCTTACATCAATTGCTAATTCAGGCGCCCTTACATACATTGTTTCTGGAGACACCCTTAAGAAACTGTTTTTAAATAATGTCTGTATGGGTATGTCTGTGTCTGTATGTCTGTACCCAGTACTCTGCATTTAATTACCACGGCATTTGTGAAAATAAAATCACTCGATATTGTAAGCTCTACATTAATATCAGATATAAAAGTGAGTACTTGTAATCCATACATATAACTTAAACAATTTTATAAGATTATATATTTCAAATTTACAAAAGGAAATACATTAAATGACAACCAATATGTATATAAAGTATACAAGTTTATACCGGTACCTTATTTTAAGTTTAATGTTCGTTATATCTACCCTAGAACACCCTAAATGTGTTTTTTTTAATGAACGTCAATGGAATTATCGATTAGTTTGTTCATTTTTCCCCCCTCTTTACGGTCTTCAAATGATATCATCAGATTGAAGATCAAAGTCATCCCGATTATCAACCGATGTCGAACATTTCAAACAAACCAAAAAACTCTCATTGTTATTGAATTTAGATCTTTATCAACAATCTTTGAACGATGGGTTGTTTTTTTCTATTATTTTTTTTTATGTTTGTTAATTTGTTTTTTTTTAACTGTTTGATTCTCAGGATTGTAATGATCTTTGAACATGGCAGACTTGGACTGGCATCTAGTTTGACACTGAGAGTTGGAGTTAGTTGGGTCACCGGAGACTTAGTATGGAGTTAGTTGGGCCATCGGAGACTTAGGGAGGAGTTAGTTGGGCCATCGGAGACTTAGGGAGGAGTTAGTTGGGCCATCGGAGACTTAGGTTGGAGTTAGTTGGGCCATCGGAGACTTAGGTTGGGGTTAGTTGGGCCATCGAAGACTTAGGGAGGAGTTAGTTGGGCCATCGGAGACTTAGGTTGGGGTTAGTTGGGCCATCGAAGACTTAGGTTGGGGTTAGTTGGGCCATCGGAGAATTAGGTTGGGGTTAGTTGGGCCATCGGAGACTTAGGTTGGGGTTAGTTGGGCCATTGAAGACTTAGGGAGGAGTTAGTTGGGCCATCGGAGACTTAGGTTGGGGTTAGTTGGGCCATCGAAGACTTAGGGAGGAGTTAGTTGGGCCATCGGAGACTTAGGTTGGCGTTAGTTGGGCCATCGGAGACTTAGGTTGGGATTAGTTGGGCCATCGGAGACTTAGGTTGGGGTTAGTTGGGCCATCGAAGACTTAGGGAGGAGTTAGTTGGGCCATCGGAGACTTAGGTTGGGGTTAGTTGGGCCATCGAAGACTTAGGGAGGAGTTAGTTGGGCCATCGGAGACTTAGGTTGGGGTTAGTTGGGCCATCGAAGACTTAGGTTGGGGTTAGTTGGGCCATCGAAGACTTAGGGAGAAGTTAGTTGGGCCATCGGAGACTTAGGTTGGGGTTAGTTGGGCCATCGAAGACTTAGGGAGGAGTTAGTTGGGCCATCGGATACTTAGGTTGGGGTTAGTTGGGCCATCGGAGATTTAGGTTGGCGTTAGTTGGGCCATTGGAGACTTAGGCTGATGACTAGTTTGCCTGTCAGTAAGAATATTTTAGCGTGGACAAATCTCGGAAAGAATTAAACCTTTCTGCACAGCAGCAATATTCTAAACGTAGTCTTGATTCCACACGCACGCTTTTTATTTTTGGTCGATCAATAATTTCATATGGTTATTTTTAAAAAAATTATTTTGTGTACACTTTATGATAGTCGTGATTAAAGTCTTACTACTATGTATATATTAGAACCTTTTACAGTCGCAGCCCCGTAGCCAAGGGGGGCACTGGGGGCTGCGCCCCCACCGCTAGGTGTTGAGTGCCCCCCCCCACGCTTAAAAAAGAAAAAAAAGGAAAAAATAAAGAAAAAGTAACTAAAAATGAGAAAAACTGCCCCCTTGCTGGGTATTGGTGCCCCCCTGCTAACTTTGACCTGGCTACGGGCCTGTACAGTCGTACTACTTGGTTTATATCCTTTAAAAAATAAAAACCTGATATGGTAGAAAGAAGAAACATCAAAAATAATGAATAACTCTGTGCCAACTTACCTTGCGTAAAAAGAAGAATCAAAGCTTGAAGATAATACATGTTTTCTAATGATGTACGCGTTTATGGTAATTCAATGTATCAGTTATTGTAGTTCTTTTCAAGGGAGGATGTGAAGTTAGTGGAATCACAATCTGGCCAATACATTGAAAAGACTTACTCCCTCACGTATAACAACGTCTCCTATGAACTCTGATAACAAAATGTATTCCAGTAAAATTAAACAGATTCGTTGTGCGTTCAAGTATCATAAGGGAAACCAGTGAGTGTGTCCTTGCTGACGGTCAGTGAACTGGACAATGTCCGACACACACTTCAAACTAATCAGGTGAGCCCACCATAGCCAATCCGTCTTTATGGAAACTCAAAGGTGCAATATTTCTGTAAATTAAAAAAAAATGAATGTTAATAGCAATATATTGTGGTTAAAAATATGAAAACTATAAACAGTGTGTCAGAAAGGTTTAGAAAATTATGAACGATTTATCAGTGAGGTTTAGAAAATTATGAATGATTTATCAGTGAGGTTTAGATATATTTTCAAGGCTGAAAGTTAACTATTGACGTTGGCGTAACCAGAGAGGAAAGTCAAGGGCGGCCACTTATTTTACCCCCCTCTCTACCCCAACAAAGGGCGACATTTTCACCAAATTAGTGTTTTTTTCTAAACGGGGCGGCATTTTTTTTTCAAGAGCCTCACAATTTTGCGCCACAAAAGCTACTGACACACCTGACTATTAATAATACGTTCACATAAAAACAAAGATAAATTAATAAAGACTCTCATACTATTATCCAATGAGGTCTCAGATTTGTTTTAAAAAAAAAAAACAGAAGAAAAAATATTTTAAAAAATACAACTTCAATGAAGAATTGTGTTTGTATGTTCTAATGAGAGACGTCAAAACGGAAAAAAAAGGTGAGAATCTTCCACCCCCCCCCACTAAATTAAACAGCGTTTCGTGGACACCATCTCTATGGAGGTAAATGTAACTGCCTATAAGTAATTAAGTTCATATTGTGTATGAGGGTTGTCGTCATTTTTTAGAATTTCACCGAATACATAAAAAAAAAAACACCATAATAAAACGTGTTTTTTTTTTGTTGCTAATAGTGACCGAGCTAGTGCTCAATCAAGTTCACTGTATATTTTAAATCCAAGGCAAGTCTACAAGTTCTCACACAATTCTACTCGCCTCTGATGGACATGACCGTACGACGATGTATCCGACTTAAACTACTGAATTTTTCAATTTAATTTTATTTTCATTCTGCGGACATTGTAATTTTTTTTTTATTAATAATAAAATTAGTTATTCGCTAATGTTTGTGTTAGAGAAAAAAAAAGTAAATGTAAAAGTAAACACATTAAATATAAAAGTAAAAACACTAAATATAAAAGTAAATACATTAAATGTAAAAGTAAACACAGTAAATGTAAAAGTAAACATTGTAAATATAAAAGTAAACACATTAAATATAAAAGTAAACACAGTAAATGTAAAAGTAAACACAGTAAATATAAAAGTAAACACATCAAATACAAAAGTAAACACAATAAAAACAAAGTAATTAAATACTAAAACTAATCCAGACAGAGATAATGACAGGAAAATTAAAATGAAATCAATATTCTCCCCCCCCCCCCAATTCCACGTTTAGCTTAAACCTAAATATTGTGGAGAATACCTAATCCTTTAATCAATGACCTATTATCAAAAATCTAAAAATAGAAAACAATGTCGTCACCATACAAGGCGGGCAACAACGCTCTATTGGACAATGGTCAAGAAGGAGGGATGGAAACTAGGCCGAATGTGGTAAAAGCCCGGGTGGGGGGGGGAGGGGAGCAGAGAAGTTCCTCTAAAACATCAAAATTTTAAATAATTTGAGGTACAGGTCTATATTATAGGTAAAGTAAATCAAGAGATGAGTGCTTTCGTTAAGTTAGATTGAAACTTTTGGGTCATGAGTGACCAAGCTTGAGGTCGAAGAGATCCGCATTCTGGGTTGTTTTTTTAATACAGCCTGGTATACTTTTAGTGAGCCATACTGAATTCAATTGGATTATGAAATAATTTCGAAAAGAAAAACTCAATGTGAATGTGATACGCAATAAACTCAACGAAGGGTAAACATGCAGCTGTAAGAGCGAAATGCAGATGTAAGAGCCACCACATGTCCGTTATAGCCATCAAGACGTCCATGTCCGTTATAGCCATCAAGACGTCCATGTCCATTATAGACATCAAGACGTCCCTGTCCGTTATAGCCATCAATACGTCCATGTCAGTTATAGCCATCAAGACGTCCATGTCCGGTATAGCCATCAAGACGTCCATGTCCGTTATAGCCATCAAGACGTCCCTGTCCGTTTATAGCCATCGAGACGTCCCTGTCCGTTATAGCCATCGAGACGTCCCTGTCCGTTATAGCCATCGAGACGTCCCTGTCCGTTATAGCCATCGAGACGTCCCTGTCCGTTATAGCCATCGAGACGTCTCTGTCCGTTATAGCCATCAAGACGTCCCTGTCCGTTATAGCCATCAAGACGTCCCTGTCCGTTATAGCCATCAAGACGTCTCTGTCCGTTATGGCCATCAAGACGTCCCTGTCCGTTTATAGAATAATTAACCTTGTAATACGTTGACATGATCTCTTAATAATTGTACACGAGAATATGGACGACTAGATGGTAATTAGTTAATAGCTTTGTCTTGTATCTTTCCATGACACATCTGTATGTGTGTTTGTGTGTGTGTGTGTGAGTGCTGTGTGACTGTACCTGACATATTTGCAGCAATATGAGCAGTAATTAAAAAGGCCATACATTCGAAGCATCTATTTCATTTCATAAAATATATCTTTACATTACGGACTAAGCAGACGTGTTTAGCATAAGGGAGAAAAAGCAACAAATAAAAATAGCAAAGGTCTTGCCCGTGAAAGAGCTAAATTGGCAGCACTAACCCAGATGTCATCAAATTTGGCATCGTGTCTAAGGCAGCATTTGCTGATTGGCCATCGTCTACGTTTTATGCATGTTGCTTCTAATACAATTAGCTCAGACAATGTGCGAGTCTCGGGCAGATCTATCTGTGTGTGTGTGTGTGTGTGTGTGTGTGTGTGTGTGCCTGTGTGTTTGTACTACCGAGTTCGTGTGTTGCCAGCTTGTCTTTTTTTAAACTAACTAAACATTCTTTGTATTTTACCATGGTGGTATTTTGTTGTTGATGTTTTGTTTTTTTTATTGTTTTGAAGTCTAGATTTTTTTCCCTCTTGAAATTGTAAACTTCAGCAAAATTTTTATTACCCAAAGTTTTATTTTGAACTCTCCCATCCCCCCCCCCCACCCTTTTCCAAACCAACTTTTTTTTTTTTTTATTTTTGCAGAAGGTATAATTAAATTTAAAGTATAGATAATGTCATTTTTCAGTGATTTTATTTATAGTACAGGTTTTCCGATAGACAGTGTTGTTTGTCTTTCATCCAAGCTGTCATCATACATTTTAAACCAGCATCTTAAGCCTGTTCCATTCTGGACACAGGACGTGTTAGCGCATTTTCGTGTTATGTATCAGTACGTATGTTAGCTTACAGTAAATATTTGTAAATTTTGGAAATGTTTATAAATTCATTTGTTTAATGCATATATCTGGAAAAAAATATTAAAAAGACGTTTCTTTATATTTGAAAAAAAAATTGTTTTCTCTTAAACCTAACTACAAGTGGTTTGTGGTCGCTGAAATAGGACTCATAATTGAAACATTTTAAATTGTAGTCATTTAATCGTCCGAAAACTCCGTCAATTGTTCTTTGATAAATTGTTGTTGCCAATCTTGTTTCACTTCCGTTCAATAACCCATTCATTTGGTGAGCCACCGCAGCGTATAAGGTGTAGAATGGGGCCATGAAAATGACATAATTATTAATATAGCTTATATAGTAAAAAACGGTAAAAAACACTGATGCCTAGCCCGCAGAGGTCAGATCGCGAAATGGACTTTTGATGCAGGAATGACCTACAAAAAAAGTATATACATCATGGGTCTAGGACATGATTTGTTAGTTAATCAATCACCTGTCAACAATAAAAACAAATTACATTTGGGTACTTATAAAATCACTTTTTTTGATAGCAGTACACATACACCCACACTTAGTTTGTTACAAGAGCCATAGTGATAAGGGTGATTAATTGGCAAGCTTGTGGATGTTACCATGGCAATATTTTATGAAAAAAAAAAACAAATCATCAATTCGCATTAAATCTAATCAAATATATATATATATATATATATATATATATATATACATTTGAATAGTTTTAATGTTAAATTAACCGAATTAGAAATTGCCTTTGTACTATATGGATACATTTATGTCAGATCTACGTACTTGTGTTAGTACTATATGGATCCATTTATGTCAGATCTACGTACTTGTGTTAGTACTATATGGATCCATTTATGTAAGATCTAAGTATTTGTGTTTGTGAGTCAAGCAGCCAGTTGAACGAAGTATAATTCGGCTACCTGCTTGAACCTGCTGAGCGCCTTGAGGCATCCAGGTAGGTACAGAGACTCAGATAGTGTGCAAAAATACGATTGACAATAATCGTCCAATTTCAACGATTTAAGTGGCTCCAGTTTAACAGCGAACTTGCTTCATGACATTTAGTTATTTTTGTGTACCATAAAATTGAAACTAATAGTCAAAGATATTCTAACGATTCAGACTTGTTAAAATGTTTTCTTTTATTATTATTAATACTGCGCACATTTTTCAGGTCTATTGACAACTTATATATTTATAATATCATTAATTTTTATAAGTAAATTTGTTGACAAATGAGAAAATCGTTCCAACCTAGCCTGATTTTTTTTCCCTCCAACTGTATTGTAAGATTCCAATAATACAAAATAAGTGTGTTACTACAAAATGGCAATAAAGTCAGTCTTTTTATTTAAAAAAAGAAAAATGTCCTAAAATCTACACTCATTGTTCGTATGTCACGATCTAACAATTATTTACCTTTTCATTTCTGACTTTTGCAATTTTCCTCGAATCATGGGAGAGAGAAAAAAAAATTTCTCTTACCACTCCCGACAAATTACCTCCACTTGTTTACTTATATACCGTAGTGTTGGTTTCGTGTGTGGAACCAAACAAAACAAGAACAGAAAGATGTCATGACAACACTAGTAGTGACAGTCTTCCGTTCTTGTGATGGATTACTTTTTGCTTACCCTTGGTTGTTTACTTTTATCACTCGTATGTGTGGATCTAATTCAGTGGTACAAACAAGTCACTGACATATATTAGAAAGGAAACGACTAAACATGTAAATAGTACAGTGAAACATTTTGAATGCTTAGGAGAAAGAAAAAAATCATTTTTTTTTATACATAAATAAAATATTAATAGTTGGTTTCAGTGGAACAGCGGTGTTTAATATTAAAAACAAAATGGTGGAACCCAAGAGTCACAAACAGGCTTCGCGCAATCTTCTCAATTTTTATGACTGAACCTTGCAAATGGATCACCGGTTAGAATGTTTTAATATCTCAATTCACTATTTATTATTTACTCATATTCTACGCTTAACATGAAAAACTAAAGTCTACAGTGTTTAGTTCTAATCTATTTTATTAATCTCTATCTCTGTATCTCTATATCTCTCTATATCTCTATATCTATATCATCTCTCTATCTCTATATTATCTCTCTATCTCTATATCTCTATATCTCTCTATCTCTCTATCATCTCTCTATCTCTATGTCATCTCTCTATCTCTATATCATCTCTCTATCTCTATATCAGTGGTGGGCAACAGCGGCCATAAAGGTCGCAAGCGGCCGTTTAAACAAATATTTTCGGCCCTTTCATAAAAGCAGCAAGAAAGAGTGTCGCGCGGCCTTTAAAACTAATCACATTTGTGAATCATACACGGTGGCAAATGATTGCTTTTTTTTAAGCTTCCGGCCCTCTGCAGACACATTACACTTACAATACACCCAATACACATTCTGCTATCTTGAACACAAAATTGAAGAGGCCAATTAGTTTAGACTTAAACGTGCGCCTGCCATTAACAATCGTCATTTTATAACAGTTCTTTAGGGTGATTACATTGTGTGTAATACAATTGTTTGAATTGCGGCCTTTGATGTTATTGATTTATTTTAACTCGCCTCAGACTGCGGATAGGTTACACCACCCCCTGCCCTATAATATAAAAAACCAGAGACCACCAATGGTACAGGTTTTGTTGCGCCCTTTTATGGGTCACCCCCCGTTGCCCTTATCAAACAATGAACTTGGAGGCACAACGTTAAGCAGACGTGGGAAAACTACAGCAAGCGAGGCAAGTACATCCCTTGAGGCAAGTACATCCCTTGAGGCAAGTACAGAAAATGAGGCTAGTTCACCCAGCGAGGCAAGTACTGCCAGCGAGGCAAGTAATGCCAGCAGTCGAGGCAAGTACATCCTTTGAGGCAAGTGCACCCCTTGAGGCAAGTGTGAAGCAATTACGGCCAGTTTCGCTTTTCGATTCGGCCGGCGCATTTAATTTGTACACACATTTTATTTATATCGATTCCCATGAACAGCTCATACACCCGGCAGGGTCCAGCCCTTCTTGTAAAATTCAATAACCCATTTTAAAAGTTTGCCCACCCTTGACTTAGGACCCCCACTTGACTTGGGGGCCCACACTTGACTTGGGGCCCATCCAGGACTGTGTGTCATAACGACTCGAAACTCTGTTAGCTACAACGTGATGATGAGATTCATAACCTCATAGCCAACCTGTTTAGCTAACGGAAGTCAAGTGTTCCTTCATTAGCGATACATGTTATTGTGTGTGAATGTGTGTGTGTGTGTGTGTGTGTGTGAGTGTGTTTTGTTGTTGTGGTTTTTTCAGTTCAGCTGATGTTCAATAACAATTGTATTGCTAGGATCAATTTCCACTCCAGCGACTGCATCAGGATTTCTGTAACAAATCCATTAGCAAGAAGACAGCCGGAGCGTATGTTTGATGCAGACAAAACAAGTTTCGAGAAAATATAAGTGTCGTCCAATGGGTGTGCTAAGTAAATAAATTTTAAGCTGTGTGTGTGCTAGTTACCTAGTTATTTGTGACCTTAATGTAAATTTACATTCATAGATTTTTTTTTCCGAATCAAAGTAAATGAAGTAATTTTTCTTCGACAAAAAGAGTAAAGTTAATAAAAGATACTGTCCACTTTTTCGCGTCTATTAGTACTTGTTAAATGTGGTCCACCATCGCGTGTCAGTACTTGTTAAATGTGGTCCACCATCGCGTGTCAGTACTTGTTAAATGTGGTCCACCATCGTCCTGTCAGTACTTGTTAAATGTGGTCCACCATCGTCCTTTCAGTACTTGTTAAATGTGGTCCACCATCGCCTGTCAGTACTTGTGAAATGTGGTCCACCATCGCCTTTTAGTGCTTATTAAATGCGGTCCACCATCGTCCTGTCAGTACTTATTAAATGTGGTCCACCATCGCCTTTCAGTACTTATTAAATGTGGTCCACCATCGCCTGTCAGTACTTATTAAATGTGGTCCACCATCGTCCTGTCAGTACTTATTAAATGCGCGCGACCAACGCCTGTCATTTGTTGCTTTACATTTGGACCACTAACGTCGGTCATCAAATTGTCAGATTTGGCCCACCTTTGTTAAAGGTAACTACGCCCATAACCGTCTTCACCACGTATTAAGCTCATTGCCTCTATGTACATGAGTTTATCCCGCGTTATAATAAACAGCCAATTGTTTATTTTGGGAGTAACAAAGCTACAAACAGCCAATTGTTTATTTCGGGAGTAAGAAAGCTACAAACAGCCAATTGTTTATTTCAGGAGTAAGAAAGCTACAAACAGCCAATTGTTTATTTCGGGAGTAAGAAAGCTACAAACAGCCAATTGTTTATTTCGGGAGTAAGAAAGCTACAAACAGCCAATTGTTTATTTCGGGAGTAAGAAAGCTACAAACAGCCAATTGATTATTTCGGGAGTAAGAAAGCTACAAACATCCAATTGTTTATTTCGGGAGTAAGAAAGCTACAAACAGCCAATTGTTTATTTCAGGAGTAAGAAAGCTACAAACAGCCAACTGTTTATCATAGGAGTAAGACCAGTTACTTTCGCCGAGCACGAACAAGACTTCTCAATGGCGAACGTTTTTTCTTTACTTTCTACAGGTAGTATATTTAAGTACAGTACTGGAGACAGTCAAAGGTATTCATAATGATGTCTATATATATATATATATATATATATATATATGAGAGAGACAGAGAGAGAGAGAGAGAGAGAGAGAAAGTACGTTGGTAAATGAGAATCACCAGGAATCGAACCCTCAAACCACAGCATGCTGGTCGTGATTCAGCATAAACACCAGCTGTCTGTTACTCCATCCACTACTTATAAAACTCTGAGATAAAAAAACAAGCAATTAAGCCTGTTCCATTCTGGACACGGGGCGTGTTAGTGCATTTTCGTGTTATGTATCAGTACGTTTGTTAGCTTTCAGTAAATATTTGTAAATTTTGGAAATGTTTATAAATTCAATTGTGTAATGCATATATATTTGAAAAAAAAATTATTTTCTCTTAAATCTAACTACAAGTGGTTTGTGGTTACTGAAATAGGACTCATAATTGAAAACATTCGAAATTGTAGTCATTTAATCGTCCGAAAACTCCGTTAATTGTTGCATAGCTCTGATACTTTCAATTAAACTCAGAACACAAGCTTACTATTTCATTTGATGAGTTTCTTAATAAATCTTGGTGAAACTACGTGCTGCAGTATTTCGCACCAAATGAATGGGTTATTGAACGTACAAGGTGTAGAATGGGGCCATATATAAAATATATATAAGCCCCTTAGGAGCCCTGAAGCCCGGCCCTCAGAGGTCCTATCGCGAAATGAACTTTTGCTGCACACATGGCAGGCCAAGACCTACAAAATGATATATACATCATGGGTCTAGGACCTATGGTTGCTGAGATCTAGGGCGCTACTTTGTTAATATAGCTTATATAGTAAAAAACGGTAATTTATAAGCCCCCTTTTACGGCCCTCAGAGGGCCTATCGCGAAATGAACTTTTGCTGCACACATGGCAGGCCAAGACCTACAAAATGATATATACATCATGGGTCTAGGACTTATGGTTGTTGAGATCTAGGGTGATGACAGACAGACAGACAGACAGACAGACAAAACGGGGACAATAGAACATTTTTTTTCGAAAATGCTCTAAAAACGTATCTCTTAAAGCACACTAGTTGATGTTTTTTTATTTGTTGTTTAATATATCTACCGCCTCAAACATTCACCCATAGATTCAATAAATCAGCCTTGTGTTTAATCGCTGAAAAATCGATAGTTTTTGTTATTTATTTGTTTTTTCTAAACATAAAACGGTTAAGTAAACAAATTCTTTCGCTTTTGCTATTTTTTTTTAAATTCAGGCGGGATTTAGTTCCAGGCTTTCTTGCCATGAGACTCATTTACATATTTCTGGGATGTATTTTTTTTTCATTGTTGTTGTTTTTATATGTCTTCTTTCACTGAAGAGTTCCGAAGATACCCTCAATATGAGGCACACACAAAATGGCTAAACTCCCGTCTATCTTAAGCCCGTCCCACTTGTCATTCCGGGCCATTAGAATTCATCCGTCAGAAAACAGTCGCTCTACTCTCACACCTGCTGGTTTCTACTTTAAATGTCATCGGGGTGAGGACATCTACGCTAATGTCATGTGACAGGGTGGCATTGCGATTGTGACCTCAATTTACGCAGTGAAGGTTACAGGAAGTTGATTCTCGGGGCAGTTTACCAAGCAAGGCTTGACCTTGCGATGTGTTAAATTAGATAAGTCAAATTTTGTTAATGTATTTTTATTTTTAGTTAGAGTTAATTATAGTTAAAAGAACCCCGTTGTCAAATAACTTGGAACGGTTCACAAAAGCATAATATTAACACACTATTATCAATTTCACACACTTGTATCAATGTGACACACCAGTATCAATGTGACACACTAGTATCAATGTGACACACTAGTATCAATGTGACACACGTATCAATGCGGCACACTAGTATTAATGCGACACACCAGTATCATTATGACATACCAGTATCAATGTGACACACTAGTATCAATGTGACACACCAGTATCATTGTGACACACTAGTATCAATGTAACACACACACACACATATGGTGTGTACAAATGGTGATTAGACGAAACATGCATGCGTTGTGTTTATACGAATGTGTGAGCTCGGCGAGTCGTGCGCGCACACACATGCGCACATACATGCAAGGAGTAACACACACGAGTTTACACACACAAAAACAGAAACTTACACTAGCGAACACTCACACATTCACCTTCAACAAAATTAGACACACACTGACAGAAATAAACACATATTATTATAGAAGAATAGACACACAGACACACACAGACACACACAGACAAACACAGACAAACACACACCTGAGTGATTCGATAGAACTTACGATCAAATAGACAAACACAAGTGCTCACACCGAAAACACTCATCAGCACATAGGCATTAAAAAGAACACACACAGACAACCATACTCACGCGAACATAAACACACACTTAAGCACACCAGAGCACTGACTTATACAAGAAATGGTTGCACTTCATAAAACTATAACCATATAACCATATATCTATATAACTATATATCTATGACTATAGCAAGCTTAATACCGATACACACCAGTACACGGTTGTGATAAGTAAATAGATTCATCCATCTTGATTTCCAGAGATATGTCTTAATGTCATTTATTGTATTATTTTAACCATCATAACCATCATTATAAATGTATAAAACTATGTCGTAACCAGACAATGCAAAATAAAATGAAATTGTATTGGCTTATCATTTAAATTTTTTTTTTCAAATTCAACCAATAGTAATCTGAGAAAACATTTAGGTCTGGGGAAAAAAACAACAACATAAAAGTGAATATGTTTAAACTATACACGGACATAGTTGTAACCAGAAGAGCAACTAGACCAAACTATTTTAAATTAATTTTGGTCTAATCTTTTAATATTTTTTTTTATTTCGGAGGGGGCAAATGCCCCCAATGCCCCCCCCCCCCTCTAGTTGCGCCACTGGTTGTAACATATGATATAATATATTTTGTGGGTTGTACAATTTTAGAATAGGCATTTCCTTTTAAAGTGGATATAATGCTTTAAGTTGTTAGATTTGAAACATTATCCAACATGTGCCAGATGTAGTTCAGTGATGCTCGCCACGGAAAGGACCGGCTAGATTTCAAACATTATCCAACATGTGCCAAATGTAGTTCAGTGATGCTCGCCACGGAAAGGACCGGCTAGATTTGAAACATTATCCAACATGTGCCAAATGTAGTTCAGTGATGAGCACCACGGAAAGGACCGGCTAGATTTGAAACATTATCCAACATGTGTCAAATGTAGTTCAGTGATGAGCTCCACGGAAAGGACCGGCTAGATTTGAAACATTATCCAACATGTGCCAGATGTAGTTCAGTGATGAGCACCACGGAAAGGACCGGCTAGATTTGAAACATTATCCAACATGTGTCAAATGTAGTTCAGTGATGAGCTCCACGGAAAGGACCGGCTAGATTTGAAACATTATCCAACATGTGCCAGATGTAGTTCAGTGCATAGCACCACGGAAAGGACCGGCTAGATTTGAAACGTTATCCAACATGTGCCAGATGTAGTTTAGTGATGAGCTCCACGGAAAGGACCGGCTAGATTTTGGTCTTTTTATTGTTTTGACCACAGAATATAAATTATACAGAATGTCCATCGTTTATTTATTTTAAAATGATTTTTGTTTCCGATTTTTTTTGTATTTGTATCAATATTTAGGTGCTACACTGTTAAAAAAGGAAGATAACACAAGTAGCGTATTTTTTAAAGTAATATTTTAGAGGACTTTTTAAATAGCGAAGCGCTTTCTGTATGCTTTATATCCCCCGTGGTTTTGACTATTTTTACAGCACCAGTATCACGAAGACTCTAGTTATATCAATAGAACGGTTTATTCCTAGAAAGAACAGGTAGCTTTTTAATCAATTATGATCAGCTAACCTAGCGCATTTCAATCATGTGACATACATTCAGGTGTGGAGGGTGGGAAGCATTGTTTTATTTCAAATCGTGGCACAGTTTTTCCGACATTGAAATGAAACATTCAAACAACAATAGAGTTGTTATTTTCTTTTACGACATTAGAGTAAACACTACGACATCTCTTTGTGCCACAAATAAGTATGGTATATAAATAATGACATGGAAATAATAACGAAGTATTTTTTTTTGTTAAAGTTTGTAAAGCATCACAACTTTATAAATTAGAAATTATTTCCGGTTAGTTATTTGATAAAATAATTTTTAAAAAAAAAGCACTCGCATTTGTATTTACAAATGTTTTACCTTTAAATGTGATTAAACTGTTTTTCTGTATGTTTTTTTATTATTATTATTGTTATTTAAAAAAGAAAAAGTATATTTATACAAACAGACAGACAGACAGACAAGTAACGACTTTAGAGGATTAGGTTAATTACATGAAGAAATTTATGTAACAGCGACTTTCCGTGTTGTATGCCGTTTGTTATTATAAGACAAACAGTTTTTTTTTCTTTAAATTTCACTTCATGTTGTGACTAAAAATTATTATTTTTGGAATAAACAATTATTTATCAAAATAAAATTTACATCCCACGCTTCTAAAAAAAAAATTTCTTCAGGTCATTTGTGGCCAGATTGTCAAACGTGAACATTAACCTGGTAAACAAATGTGCTCTACTGTATCTAAAATAAATTCAAATACATTTTCAAGAAACGGCACTTTAAAAAAAAAAGCAGCAGCCTGTAATTTGTATCAATCAGGAAAAATAATTTTCTTGGCAATAATGTTTATTTCAATTAAAAATAATGATGGCCCACGGTGTGAGACATATATTTAGACCAATCAGTGTCTATAAATTACATTTTAATATTTGCACATTCAAAACAAAGAGCAAATAGTGAACTCTAATAAAAGTTTACTGAACACTTTTTCTCCTGCTTACAAAAAAATAATTTTTTTAAAGTAAAGCTCTGAGCTTTTAATTGGTCTTACCTTTTAGAAAAAACTGGTATAAAACTTTAAATGAAAAAAAAAAAGAGTCCTGTGAAGAATTTATTTTTCCGTGCTTAAGGAGGAAAAAAAAACAATTTCAATAAGAATAATAATCCATAACAGGTTAATAATGTAGAAATATTACATTTAAATATGTGTATCGATGGAGGAGAACCGTACAGCCCTTGCAGCGCGGCATACAGAAAAAGATGGTGTGTACAACAAACAACATAAAACGGGGGCCGCTCAGCTACGCGCTACGTCGAATGTAAATAGATTAGTGCGCGGAGCGGCGGGCATTCATTCGTTGGCGGCAAATGAAGCGGAATCATCTACGTGAATGGGCGTGGTGAGGCCTGAGTCAAGTGGCTTCACATCTTCCGTAGAGGGGGGAAGGATACTTTACGATACAAGGTCTGAGACAAGTACTGGGTAGAGGGGTAGGGGAGGGGGGGGAGCATAGGACGCATGCTTCCGTTGAAACCAGTCAATGTGTGCTCACATTTTGTACCACCCTCCCCCCATACAGCAGTATAAGTCTTTGTTTGATTATAATTATTATTAAATGTATTGCGTTTACAAAAAAAAAAATTTGAAATACCTGAATCTTGTAGCGTCCGAGCTCGATTAATCCTTTTGAGATTAGATGTGTGACGGAGGTTTGGCAGTGTCGCGTGTAAGGGTCGGCAGAACCGGGGCAACTTGACATGTCACTTTAGCCGTCAGATCGCAAGCTAACATCTCAACCGCCGTGGCTTTAGTGGGGTGCCGATATGCCGATATAATGTGACACTTTAAATCGCCACAATGGTGTTTTCATTGTTTTATACTGAACTAAATCGATACAATGCCATCCTTGCTGGAGGTTCTTGTAAAACACTCCAACCGCAATTTAACAAAGCAGACTTAAGTCTTTCAGGGGAAATACATGTATTGAATTAATAAAGATTTTTGTTTTTATTTTTTTTAAATTATTGTTCTAGTCCTTAATGTCTTTTTATTTTATTTTTTAAATTAACACAAATGTGGAATTGATGTATTCAGTCGATACGGGTTTGACTATTCTGTACACATTCACGTTTAGGTCTGAGCACCTATTGAAACATGATCTCCACGTAACGGGTGGGAGGGTGTCATGTCTTGATCATGTGTGGACATGGGCACTTCATACACCCGGTACTGTTCTTAGGTTTTTCAAGGTCATAGGCACAGACATTCAGCGATATTTGGAGGTATTATGCACAGACATTCAGAGATATCTGGAGGTGCTATGCTTAGACATTCAGCGATATCTGGAGGTGCTATGCATAGACATTCAGCGATATTTGGAGGCTCTATGCACAGACATTCAGCGATATTTGGAGGTGCTATGCTTAGACATTCAGCGATATTTGGAGGCTCTATGCACAGACATTCAGCGATATTTGGAGGCTCTATGCATAGATATCAGCAATATTCGGGGCACTCTGTAGGCAAAGAAGTACAGTAATATATAGCTGCTCGATTAAAACACACACACTGGAGGCCTGTTAGCATTGGGGTTTACGCTGAAAAGGGCCCCGTTCGGCAGTGGGGGGCCCTAACTAATAACCTACTTTAGATCGGCTCTGTGCAGATGTAGCTGACTTCCTCAGTGGCCTCCTAAGCCACACAGCCTGTTAATATGTAGAGATGTGTGTTCTGTTGTTGTTTTCAACTTGTATTTCTTTGTTTTGTTTACAGTTCACTCTCTGATAGTTCAAAACACAGTTAGTACACTAAACAGTTTGAACCGTTGGTAACATTCTTATTGACTGCATCGCGCATGTATATAAAGGTTATTGATTGGAAGAAAAGTTGATAAATAGATTCATTGGCCTACACGCAGATTAATACAGATAAACGGATACGTTGATAGATAAACAGACACAGGTAGATGGTTGATACAGATAGACAGACAGACAGACATAAAGATAGATAGATAGACAGACAGACAGACAGACAGACAGATAGACAGACAGACAGACAGACAGATAGATAGATAGATAGATAGATAGATAGATAGATAGATAGATAGATAGATAGATAGATAGATAGATAGATAGATAGATAGATAGATAGATAGATAGATAGATAGATAGATAGATAGATAGATAGATAGATAGATAGATAGATAGATAGATAGATAGATAGATAGATAGATAGATAGATAGATAGATAGATAGATAGATAGATAGAAACTCGCATGTATGAATGTATTGATAGAGAGACAGACACAAACACACAGACATACTGTATGTGACAGTCCAGTTTAATTAAGAATCGATCAATACCAAACGTATCCAGTAACATGTTGACCGATCCAGTGACCGTCTCTCCCTCAGCATGTAACCAGACCATCTAGAACAACGGTCAGTGAACCCGATTGGGAATTCTCCCATCCCTCACCCTACCTCACATCTCCCCCCCTCCCCCACCCTCAATAATTCTCACACATGCCTCAGGGGCAAGGCCATCCCATACCTGCAACTCAACCTCCACTGCTAATAAAGTGAGTCACAGCACCCAGCGCCCTAACCCCCCTCAATACGCCCTTCGAAACTACCTTTGTTGGTCTAGTGGTTAGATCGTCTGCCTACCTAGCTGAAAGTCACTGTGGTTTAAATCTACTGACAGCCAACTCTACGACAATGCTATCACGACAAATGTACACCACTGATTATAACGTTTCTGCGGGCCTGAGTAATGTTCACAGTATGGCGTGTGGATTATTAGAATACTAGCTGTACCCTGCAAAACCTTTGCATAGATCCCCTTAGGCTTGATCGGTAGGCTAGGTTATTTTTGGTTTCGGGCAGATCCGATTTTTTCATGATTGTATTTTAAACTGGATACTGTTGTATTAATTCTTTACTTTCGATTTAGCGCAGAATCCAAATCGCTTTTATTTTATTACTAGCTGTACCCTGCAAAGCTTTTGCATGAAGATAGACTATTGTAAACCCAGTGCCAAACCTAGGGATTTGGGGGCCCGGGGGGCTTGGCCTCTATTGGGACCCCTGCATTTTGACGTTTAGATACCATGACATGAGATTATGTACTTAATATTTAATGTAAAAATAGTTTTTGGGGCTCCCCTCAAGCTGAGGCCCGGTGGGACTTTCGATTTTGGACCCCTCCCCCACCCTACGTACGCCTCTGTGTTCAGCTTTGACACATATTTTCAAAAATGTTTGTTTTTTTTAAGTTATGAAATACCTAATTAGTTGTTGTTTCTTTTTCTTACAACATCCTGAAGGATAAATCATTTCAATAAAAAAATGTCAAAGAGATCTAATAAGTTACTTTTCATTAAAAATACCAAATGGATAAATTCTAAAAAAAAAACAGCAATAGAAAAAAAAAATGTCAAAGAGAGGTATCGAACCTGGATAGTCAGAATAAAAAGAAAACCCCAAGTTGCTTAGCCATTCAGCCACCACGTCACACAATACTATTGTACCGCTTTTATTTTATTACTAGCTGTACCCTGCAAAACCTTTGCATAGAGCTATATCCCCTTAGACTTGATCGGTAGGCTAGGTTATTTTTTTTAGTTTCGGGCAGATCCGATTTTTTCATGATTGTATTTTAAACAGAGTACTGTTGTATTAATTCTTTACTTTCGATTTAACGCAGAGCCCAAATAGCTTATATATATATATATATTTATATATATATTTATATATATATATATTTATATATATATATTTATATATTTATATATATATATATATTAGTTTATATACAAACACGTTGAATAAATGTTGCAGGCGTGGTGTTTAGGTGGGGGGGGGTGGGTAGGGATAGGGGGGACGAATTAGTGGCTTATTACCCATAAGTGGAAAAATAGCTTAACCTAAAGTGGTTTTTTGTGTTAGGGAGTGAGGGGGGGCTAGGCTAGGGTGCACCTCGGGGGCTAGGCAATGGTACTTTAGGGGCCAAAGTCAACGGTAATTTGAGGTCAACAGGTCAAAATACTATACTTTAATACATTAATTGAACTTATATTAAAAAAAAAAACAAACAATGAAACTCCAGTGAACCACGTGTTTTATTTCGGTTTTCATGTTGGTTCGACACACCTGTTGGTTCGGTTTTCATGTTGGTACGACACACGTGTTGGTTCGACACAAATGTTGGGCGGCACACATGTCGGCTTAGCACATGTTTTGGTCCGGCACACGAGTTGATTTACTTACGGGCTGCTTCGGCACATATTTTGGACGTGTTGTGCGAAACAAATGTTGAGCGACTCAACCTATGGCGGCACACATTCTATACAATAGTACTCCCTGCCAAATAATCCCCTGCATTATGATGCAGTTTAAAAAAAAAACAAAAAACCAATAAGAATGTGTTAAGACTATTATTGTCAGTGCATTTTCGAGTGAAGAGCACTGTACATCAGGGCTGCCAACTATTTTCTTGAAAAATTATCCAGAATTTTCCTTTTTTTTTTTTCAAATGTCAAGATAATACTAACTGAATAGAACAAAAAATAAAAATAATTTATATTGCAGATGGGTCTTATAGACTCAACAAATCTTTTGATGTGTCGCGAATAGCGAAATTTCGAGAGCCATTCGTGTTTGGAATCGATGTCAAATATATCAAAATTGGTAGAAATTTGTGTTGATTTTTTTTTAACTGAGGCTAAATTTTATAGACAAACTAAAATTATCTACCATTTTATTATATCTCAGTTTCTCTAAAAAATATATATGTTGATATGGATTTTTAAAAAAAAATATCCAGATTGGCAGCACTGGCAGTACAGTATTCACATTCTCATGTTGTTTTATTTTTTTTTTCATGTTTGATTTTGTCAAATCACCTCATTATCACGTCAGCACACACACACACACACACACACATACACACACACACACACACACACAGCACACACACACACACACATACACACACACACACACACACACACACAGCACACACCGTGCTGATGGTGGCACACACCACTGACATACATATCTGAGGACTCCACACAAAATAACGACATTATTACCCGGGCGTTAATAAATAATGAAGACTCATTAACCTGCCAATCATGGGAGATGGCCTCGTGTCATACCTTTAAGTCGGTGATCTCCCTTCTTGTCAGGGGCGCGTCCAGGGGAAATTACTTTTTTTTTTCGTTATCGAAGATGAAAGGGGGAGGGGGATCGTCTAAAAGTGAAATGTTGTGTGATATGTTGTTTTTTTTTTTTATCATTGTTGATCGCCTGTCTGGTCCAGGGGTTAGGGCACTTGGGTTATGTTGACAAGTGTCTTGGGAGCGATTCTATTCGGCGGCTAAAGAATGTTTTCACGTTAAAACATGCCCTGGATGTAGTTAGCTTACTTACTTAATCCACGCGGACACACCTATGATGTCCCCCATCAGATTAAGAAGATAGCCACTGGTTATTTATTTAGTGAAGACTATATGGCTTAGAGTTGTGAAGTAAAGCATGCGGTGTCGGAGAAAGTAACACTAAAAAAGCATTTTGTTTTTTTAAAATACGGTAATCCAAGAAGTATATTATATTATGTTTTCAGCGTAGACATGCACCACGAAGGGTCGGCAATGTGGTGGAGCACTTGGTGTTGACTCGGAAGGACCTATGTTCTAACTCAGCATAGTTCTAAAATAACTGCCTAACTAACTGTCCACTTTTTCTCTGGTCACTAATCTTATATCAAAGAGTCCGAAGTAGATCCCAGCCTCCCCCCCTTTTTTTTCTTCAAACCAGGTCACGTGACTGATCTTTCGGATGAATCGTCCTGATGCTAGCGCTGGTTGGAAGAGGGGAGGGGACCGACAGTTGTTTCACACCTCCCCCCCCCCCCAATCTCTTTATTTCACACATTCATGTCCAGGTGATAAAATGGCGCCGTCGTGGTTAATTGGAAGGCAACGCCCATGCTTCCGGAAGAGTTACAACAATATGCTTTGCTTAATCTTGTGACAATGAAACTGACTTTAACTTTGCTCTCAAAAACACAAAATAATATAGTTGCTCCAGCGATGAAAGTCGGATATGCAAGATTGTTGCCTCTGAATGAGACACAGTTTTTGATGAATGTCTTGAAAGCATACAACCATCATAGGTGCGGGGGTGGGGGATACAAATTAAATGTATAGCACTGGGAGGCAAACTTTCTGAAAATAAATACATTTTTCTTTTTTTTTCAAATTTAAAGAAATAATTCAACCAGTGTTCAATCTTGGCTGTGTGAGTATGCGTGCACATACACAACTCGCCAAGCGCACCCACACACACATACACACAACAACTCGCTAAGTGCACCCTCCTAGGCACACAACTCGCTAAGTGCACCCTCCCCAGACACACGAATCGCCGAGCTAATCCACACACACACACACAACTCGCCGAGCGCACCCTCACACACAAATCGCCGAGCGCACCTTCCCACACACACAACTCGACGAGTGCACCACTCCCCAGACACCCAAATCGCCGAGCGCACCTTCCCACACACACACAACTCGAGGAGTGCACCCTCATGCACACACAACTCGAGGAGTGCACCATCCCCCCAGACACCCAACTCGCCGAGCGCACCCTCATACACACACAACTCGAGGAGTGCACCCTCATACACACACAACTCGAGGAGTGCACCATCCCCCCACACACAACTCGCCGAGCGCGCCTTCCCACACACACAACTCGCCGAGCGCGCCTTCCCACACACAACTCGCCGAGCGCGCCTTCCCACACACACAACTCGCCGAGCGCGCCTTCCCACACACAACTCGCCGAGTGCACCCTCCCACATATCAATGAGATACTCAAATGTCCTATTGGTAAAGTTACGTTGTGCACAGACACTATTACTATTGGAGGTGAACATTGTTTTCAACTATAAATCAATCAGTAGAACACACTTATGTATGACGTCAGTTCCTGTGATGAGTCTCCATCTCTACTCATTTTCAAGACTTCTTCTCAGTTTTTCTTATAACCCACCAAATCGCCGTTTGCGGTCAGTAGCAACGATCTAGGTTTTCCTCCCCCCCCCCCCGCAAACACCCTTCATCCGTAAATTCTCACCATTTTCAAAAGCGGCATCAGCCATAGTAAGAGTAGGGGTGGGGGGAGAGGTGAAAGGTTATACCCGGGACACTTACAACTACTACATGACTATGAGGTCGAGGACATGTGATGATGTTTGGTCCATGTGTTGTTGAAACTGGCGGTACAAGACAGCGGACATGTCGAAGTTCCACAGACCCCATGACCCCCCCCCCCACCTCAAACTGATAAGGGAAATGTATTTTTATTTAACAACCCTCAAATGTTGATACTCTGCCAGTGGTATTCAACGGGAGTGGAAATCGATTCTCTTGTGGTGTTTTATAAATGAAATTGTGGATTGTTGTCAAGGAAAAAATGCACAGGGCGAAAATTAAAGAAGACGGGGGGGGGGGGCACTATTACCGTTCTTATTATTCGAATTTAGCAAGGGGGTGGGGGTCAATTTTAATTTTTATCAAAAAATATAATTGTATGACAATTGTACACCGTATGACAAGATACTTGTGGCCCATTTCATGGCTATTTGTGCCTGGACATATAAAGTTGTCATAATGGTAAAGGTGAAAATTGACGAAATAAAACTGTCATGTATTGGTCTCGATAGTATGTTATGTCTCGATAGATTAGATAGATAGATAGATAGATAGATAGATAGATAGATAGATAGATAGATAGATAGATAGATAGATAGATAGATAGATAGATAGATAGATAGATAGATAGATAGATAGATAGATAGATAGATAGATAGATAGATAGATAGATAGATAGATAGATAGATAGATAGATAGATAGATAGATAGATAGATAGATAGATAGATAGATAGATAGATAGATAGGTAGATACATACATACATACATACATACATACATACATACATACATACATACATACATACATACATACATAAATACATACATACATACATACATACATACCAGAGGTGTGCGGATCTTGAAATTTAGCGTCCGCGTCCGTCCGCGGATTTCTATCAATGATCCGCGTCCGCGTCCGCAGAATCTTACAACATTGGTCTGCGGACCAGTCCGCGCGTCCGCATAGCTGAAATTTAGCTGTTTAAATGACTTGAAATTTTTTATGGTAACGCTAAAGAAGATCCGCGTCAGTCCGCGAGTCCGCAACTTAACCATACGAAGCGTCCGCTGTCAGTCCGCGGATTCGGAAAAGTCTGCGGATCTGCGTCCGCAAGCGGACGCGTCCGCTGTCCGCTCATCTCTGATACATACATAGACTGCAAGGCACATTTCTCTTTACAATTTCGATATATTTACATCATTATTGATTGGTTGTTTATACGTTTACAAATGTACTAGATATGTAGAGATACAGTGTTTATATCCCCCCCCCCTTTTTAAAATCCCCCCTTCAAATTTAAAATACACTAGCTTCTAAGCCTTTTTTTTAAATTCAAAGCAAACTGAGAAAAACACTAGTGTCGTCTGCAAAGTCAGCCACTTCCGGATATTTATTACTTCCCTTCACATTCTTATTACATTTACGTTCAATTTTACTTGTAAAGGGACAGGGTGGAAGGGGTTGACATGACGACAACGGCACAAATTACAGTATAATAAAATGCAATCTTAAAAAAAAGACAAAAAAAAAAGAAAACGAAAATTGCCCCCTTTTTGATGAGTTCACCCCTATTCTACATTAAAAAAAAATGAAGAGAAAAACCAGTTTCACAGCGATATCATCTTATTAATACATGAGATTCATAAATGGAAGATTTTTATTTTCGCCCACTCCCATCTGAATGTTTCTTTTTTTTTTATTATTTTTGTTTATTTTGTGCGTTATAAAAGAACACGATAAAAATATCTTCATTGTAAAAGTTCATTTACTTTTCGTTAAAGGTCGGTATATTTTTTTTATCAGGAGGGCCACACGACGACACACAACAACAAAAAAAATCGAATAGGAATAAAGTAATAAAAAAAAAAGAAAGAGAGCAGTTGATGTTGCTAGCTTGTTGTATTTGTGACGTCGTCTTGTTATTCCGGTAATTAGTCTGATCTGTTCTCCTTTCGTTTTCTCTCTCGCCGTGAATTAAAAAACATTAACCCGGAGAAGAAAGGGGATGTCTACATCTGATTCAATTGCTGTAATGGATGGAAACAGCTAAAAAAAACGGAAAGGGGGGGGGGGGGAGAGAGAGAGAGAGAGAGAGAGAAAGGAGCTCCCCGCCCCCTCCAGCGGTTTTCTCGTCCAAACTCCCATACCCTAACTCCCCTCCTCCCTCCCTCCCTCCTCTACGCTCACTCTTTCGACCTCTTGCAACAAACTAGATTATTTGGTTCCTACTCATTCTTCTTCTGTAACGCCGCCCTGCGTCTTATCGACAGCTGATCCTTGTTAGGCGGTAATATTTATTACCCGCCCGTACCCGGGACGCCGGCTAGTAATAAAGTACAGGCTACTTTGTTGGGGGAAGGAGGGGTGGGGCGGGGCAAAGTTAGAAAGTAATAGGGAACTTTTTATAGGCCAGTGCTTTTTTTTTTTTAAATAAATCTCTTGCTGCATTGATTGGTTGCTACTTTGCTCTACTCTTTAACAAAAATAAAATAATAAAAACTGATCCAACCAAGAGTTTATTTGATTTCTAACATTATTTGCATTGAATGAGAAAAAAAAAATTTTTTTTTTGGTTGTTTTTTTTTTGACAGAGTAATAAAACTTAAGCAGCGAAAGTAAAAAGGAAATTATTATTAAAATCACTCTTGCTTTTTTTTTTATTTTTACGAAACCCCAAATGAATGTATCTTTATCCTGGAAATATGGTTACATGGACCAAAAAATTAGATATTATATGTAATCTGTTACATGGACCACAAATTACATATTATATGTAATATGTTACGTGGACAACAAATTAGATATTATATGTAATATGTTACATGGACCACAAATTAGATATTATATGTAATCTGTTACATGGACCACAAATTAGGTATTATAAGTAATCTGTTACATGGACCACAAATTAGATATTATATGTAATCTGTTACAAGAACCACAAATTAAATATTATATATAATCTGTTACAAGAACCACACATTAAATATTATATGTAATCTGTTACAAGAACCACAAATTAGATATGATATGTAATCTGTTACAAGAACCACAAATTAAATATTATATGTAAACTATTAAATAGACCATCTCTGTACTGAAATTTTTAAATTTGGGCCTGTCCTTTTACTTCTTCCTATGGTAGAACTCTGCAGTGTTGCCAGATTGCGCTACTTTTCCTAAATAACCTACTTTTTTTTTTTTGTGGGGGGGGGGGGGTCAATAGTTTGCAGAAATAGAGTTGCTAATTAAGCGCTAGATTACCAATTATTTAAAAACTTAAGGACCGCCAATAAGGACTCTCTGATAGATCAAATTCTAAACGAGATTTGCACTTTTTTTTCTGAGGGCATAGGAAATTATGTAAATAAGGAAAAATTAACACACAAAAAAAACCACTGCGGACTCTGGCAGTGTGTGTGTCTGTGTATGTGTCGGGCACCTCCAGTTTAAAACATAAAACAAAACTATTAATTTCTTTTTAAGACGAATCACAATATATAGGTCTGAAAAAAATTTGAAAAGGGTGGGCTCGGATATCTATGATAAAAGAAATGAATATATTACTAAATGGCTTCTTGGAAAATCTAGATAATAGGATAACAAGGAATTCAACCACTGACATTAGTAGCTGTTCCATTGACATTAGTAGCTGTTCCATTGACATTAGTAGCTGTTCCATTGGCATTAGTAGCTGCTCCATTGACATTAGTAGCTGCTCCATTGATATTAGTAGCTGTTCCATTGGTGTTAATAATGGCGATAAAGACCTTTAATACATTAACCGGCAAGACTTTGCCTGGCAGTGGGGTGTGTGAAGTCCCTGTAAGGATGAGATGAAATCTCTTACATCCTATAAACCACTGATGGGACGTTGTTTTTTGTTTTTTTTTATGGTGCCCTACTTTCATCCCCACCATAGTCGATAGTGCAATGGCCATAGAGGCACTACGGGAGATATAGCGGGGACTTTAGCCATGACCTGAAATATCCATTGGTCCTCACCGGAGATCGAACCAGGGACCCTTAGGTTGACAGTCGAGCTCTTTACCACACGACCAACCGTGGCAGTGTGGTAGAGCGATCGACTTCTAACCGAAAGGTCTCAAGTTCGAGGTCTCGAGTCCGATCGATGTCCCTTAGTCCACCCAGCTTGCAATGGATACCCGCCGTTTGTGTTGAGGAAAGTAAAGGCGGCTGGGCATTGTACTACTCAGTATTATTAGTATTAACCAAACATCCTCATGGAAGAGCCGTGGCTACAGAAACATTGGAATAATTCTGCTTCATCTGAACCTGATGGTCTGTATGGACTTTGTAAGGGGAAACAACTTGCCTTAATAATTTGCATTCACGGCGATTAATTTTCAACCTGTTCGCCAGTGATGGTAAAATAAATTAATCATGAGCTGTTAAAATATTAACCTTATTAAAAACAAGCAATTAAGCCTGTTCCATTCTGGACACAGGACGTGTTAGAGCATTTTCGTATTATGTATCAGTACGTATGCTATCTTTCAGTAAATATTTGTAAATGTTTATAAATTCAATTGTGCAATGCATATATCTGAAGAAAGATATTAAATAGACGTTTTCTTGTATTTGAAAACAAAATTATTTTCTCTTAAATCTAACTACAAGTGGTTTGTGGTTACTGAAATAGGTCTCATAATTGAAAACATTCGAAATTATAGTCATTTAATCGTCCGAAAACTCCGTCAATTGTTGCATAGCTCTGATACTTTCAATTAAACTCAGAACACAAGCTTACTATTTCATTTGATGAGTTTCTTAATAAATCTTGTTGAAACTACGTGCTGCAGTATTTCGCACCAAATGAATGGGTTATTGAACGTACAAGGTGTATATATAATATATAAGCCCCTTATGAGCCCTGAAGCCCGGCCCTCAGAGGTCCTGTCGCGAAATGAACTTTTGATGTACACATGGCAGGCCAAGACCTACAAAATGATATATACATCATGGGTCTAGGACTTATAGTTGCAGAGAATGTGCGCTCCTTTATTAATATAGCTTATATAGTAAAAAAACGGTACTAAGCCCCCTTTTACGGCCCTCAGAGGTCAGATCGCGAAATGGAAAAAAGTCATTTCTTGGCAGGCCAAGACCTACAAAATGATATATACAGCATGGGTCTAGGACTTATGGCTGTTGAGATCTAGGGTGATGACAGACAGACAGACAAAACGGGGACAATAGAGCATTTTTTTTTCGAAAATGCTCTAAAAATTGCATATATAAATATATGCTTTAACATGCATCTTTAATAACGTATGCAAACTACTTTCAAGAACATGTTATTGTACAAAATGAAATTTTAAAAGTAATTGTACTAAATGTAATTGGATAACATGAAAGTGTACAACTTGTAATTGTACAACATAAAATTATAAAAGTAATTGTACAAAATGAAATTGTACAACATGTAATAGTGCAACATGTAATTGTGCAACAGGTAATTCTACATGTCATAACCATCTTTATTAGAATCACCAATCTGCCACTATTTATGCCATAGCTGTCTTTACTTCTGCATCATTTATGTCATGGTGATCTTTTTATTATAGTATTTATGGTATGATGTATAATTATTTATTTTATTACTACTGTGCTGTGGATCTGTACTTCTAGGAAGGTGTATATTAAATTGCAGCATTGACAGTCCTGCCAGTCTCTTCGGAGTTTGCTTTAATTCTTATTTATTTATTTATTTCCACAGATTTATGTGTGAGACGCTACACATACAACACAATAAAATCACTGAGATAAGTTGGCTAAAATATATACATATTTATTCAAATATAAATGTTTTTCTTACTTTGTAGATATTGAAATACTTTTATACTTACACATAATATAGTTGGATGCTATGATGAGATTCACAAAATATATTGTTGTCTTCAAAGATACGTCCTTCCCTAATGAATCTCTGTGGTCGTCTGTCTTTACTATCGTCTGCTAAATCTACTTCCTACAGTGGCCAGTTAATTATACTAATCTAAATTCCGAGGCCAAATATAATTATTACAGTACAACATGTACTTTTATAATCATGATCTGTCTATATAAGTTGTTCTCAAAATTTTGAGGTTTGCGACCCCGCTATGAGACCTGCTTGCTGTTGGTGTTGTTGCTGTTGTTGTTTACTTTTCTCGACCCTTCTGAGAACCACTGGTCTGTATCATTGCCCTAACCAACACTAACGAGTTATCTCTCTTTTTTTTTCCCTCAACACAGTTATCTCACAACAACTTGTATCTAACATAATCAATGTAACAAAATAAACTTAATCGTGGCACATCCCCACCCACAGCCACCACCACCACACCACACACACACACACACACACCAAGGCCTTGCATTTTTTTCAAACAATCTCTGGTTGCTATTGTGGGGAAAACAAACAATCATACGTCATCACTACTCATCACTGGCCTAAACAAACAAAAAATATTTGAGTTTCAAGTTTTCAAATTCCAACTGCCGCATCACTTGCCTTTGTTTTCGATGAAATTTATTCTCTCGTTTTTTTTTTTGTTTTATAAATATGTTGAATATTTACCTCAATATGTGCAATACGATATCTGATAGCAGTTGTTAACTTGTTGTTTAGTGTAGTTTCTACTTCGGTGCACAGCGGTGTGGTTTTAGTTGTGTGGTGTCGAATAAATCTAATAAAATACTCAACACCTGGTGATGTGTCTAAGTAAGTTTTAGTCTTGATGTGAAGTTAGTGGATATATTAATAACTCCAAGCAGTAGGATAACAATTTTATCCCATACTAAGATTCAACGACAGCGTTTACTGACCTATGAGTAAAGCTCAGACTAATCAAGGACTGGATCTTTTCGATCCTAAATCAAAACAAACAACTTTAAATAAGAATTCCAATACCGATGGTGATACAAACGTATGCCAGTCAACCACATATCTCTACTCTCATCAGAATACCAACCATAAATATGTACGTCTAATATCACTGAGTACACAAGTTAAAAGGTGACACGGGTTCCTCCAATGACAGGTATACAGGTTCATCCAATAAGAAGGGCACAGGTTCCTCCAATGAGAAGGGCGCAGGTTCCTCCAATGACAGGTATACAGGTTCCTCCAATGACAGGTATACATGTTCCTCCAATGACAGGTATACAGGTTCCTCCAATAAAAGGACACAGGTTCCTCTAATGACAGGTATACAGGTTCATCCAATGAAAAGGACACAGGTTCCTCCAATGACAGGTATACAGGTTCCTTCAATGACAGGTATACAGGTTCCTCCAATGAAAAGGACACAGGTTCCTCTAATGACAGGTATACAGGTTCATCCAATGAGAAGGACACAGGTTCCTCCAATGACAGGTATACATGTTCCTCCAATGACAGGTATACAGGTTCCTCCAATGAGAAGGACACTGGTTCCTACAATGACAGGTATACAGGTTCCTCCAATGAGAAGGACACGGATTCCTACAATGACAGGTATACATGTTCCTCCAGTGAGAAGGACACGGGTTCCTACAATGACATGTATACAGGTTCCTCTAATGAAAGTTACAAACATAACAAATGCAGATCAGGGTGTACATTAAAAGATAGAAAACTTTTCGATAACGAATGAACACCACCAAGTATTATAACAGATGAAACACCTCTAAGTATTGTAACGATTGAACACCTAAAACCAGGACCGTGTAGCACTATGGTACAAAGGGGTGCAGACAATCAGGCAGCAGCAGTGACAGGGATGGCAAAAAACAGAATTTTAAATTAATAATAATCAAGGAGAGGGAGCTGTTAAATACAGATTTTGCGCCAGGGCGGGGGATAGGCTATGCGCGGCACTGCCGACATGTACCGTAACGATTTTCTGTTATTTTATTTCATTTTCAAAAATAATATCTGTCCTGCGATTGAAATTTAAATCATAATTTTTTTTTTAATGTTTCATATACAGGTCAGCATGTCCAATCTGTCAATGAACTTTGACAACACAACTGTCACACGGTATCAAAATATCGATATTTTCAATTTCTAATATATTTTTTTTGTTAATAATCACATCTTTAAGACAATCACCTACCCACACACACACACACACACACACACACACACACACATTACACATTGAGATACAGATACACATCACAAGCCGGTTTTTTTTAATCTTGGAATGACAAATTTTAAAAAAATGATCATAAAAAAAACAAAACAGATTTTATTTCGGTTAAACTGTAGTGTACATGAAAGACCGTGTGACCTGCTCTCTGTGTGTGCGTGTGTAAATAAGTGTGGCCGTGTGTGAGGCTGTGTGTGTGAGGCTGTGTGCTTGACTGTGTGTGCGTGGCTGCCCGCACTGGCCATTCTTTAGCCACGGAGTTCATATCATAACGCCCGGGCCAACAATTTATGAACGGGCAGCACGTTCAGTCCGGAGTTAAGGACCGGTGTAAATATCTCAAATGCATCCTAATCAAGCAATCAAAACACGAGCCCAAAAGCGAGGGGGGAAGTGAGAGAAGAACAGAGAAATAGACGAAAGAGGGAGGAGGGGAGGAGAAGGAGTGGGGGAGAGAGAGAGGGGGGAGAGAGAGAGAGAGAAAAAAAACTATTTGGTCTAATCGATCTATTCTGACGTAGTTGGAGAGATAGAGTTTATAGAAACGGGGGGAAAAAAAATAAGTCGGATCTAGGAATGCCTTATTTCATTTCATAACAGAAAAAAAAAAGAATTTAAAACCAAAAAAATAAAAAACCCAGACTGTTTCTTTTCTATAAACTTTCTGACTCACAAGAGCGGAAGGGGAAGAAAATATTAGACTTAGGGGAGGCTACACTCCTGTCCTCAGAAGAGTTAAAATAATAAAATAACAGAGAAGAGGGAAAAAAGGGGCAGAGAATTCTCGGCTTTATTCATGGGCAGTAACCCATGGTTCCAATTCAGTCAATTATAACGCAACCTTCAAAAAAAAAGGGATTTATAGCCGTGGCGTGGGTTATCGATCCTTAATGGTGGACCCGAGGTCCTTCAGCCAGCGCACGTCCAGGTGAACTTATCCCCCTTGTTGATTTTAGAGGTTTCCGCCAGACGGCGTAACTTTGACATATCCGGTCTAAAAGACGCGGCGCAGCAAATGTCAATCGAACTTTTTTTTTTCCAAGGGGAAATAATAAAGTAAAAGGGGGAGGGGTGAAAAAAAATACACTTTAAGAGTTGCCTGTTGGCGTTTTTATTTTATTCTTTTGTAAAGAAAAAAAAAGTGATATATCTCTATTGTGTCTTTGCTAAACGGTTCCTCTCTCTCTCTCTCTCTCTCTCTCTCTCTCTCTCTCTCTCTCTCTCTCTCTCTCTCTCTCTCTCTCTCTCTTTCTCTCCAATGTAATATGACAGGTAGGCCCATGCGATTGTCTCTTTTTTTTTTCGGTTTCCCCAGAGTTAAGTCCCATGTGATAAGCTGTTTGATAAAAATATCCAATGGATTATTTCATGTCCGGTTGTTTTATTGAATATCAGCCGAGTGGTTGGGTCAAATATTAAAATTGTCGAGCTATTTTTTTTTTAGGAGTAGAAGAAGATCAAAGAGAAAGTCACTCGACGTTACCGATTGATTCTATTTTTAGCCTGCGATCACACATGAGAAAATTCATCGACGGTGCACTTTAATCAAGGTTTAGGGTATAGAATGGAAATGGAAGCGCCCTGAAGGTCTTAAATACTTTTGCGTGTATATATTAAAATTGACTGCATTAAATATACATCTTAGAATTGATCCTCATCTATAAATAACTATCACCGGCTTTGTTTTATTTTAATTATAATTTTCGGAATTGATTCTCATCCAAAAGTAACTATTTCTATTAGGGCTGTACCGGAATCCGATTCCGGTTCCTGTTAAGCCGGATTCCGGCAGTTTTAACAAATCCGGTTCCGATTCCGGTTCCGGTTAAAATGTGCCGGATTTAAGTTGGATTTCTTTGTTGTTTGAAATTTGTAACAAATTTTTTTAACGCAACATAATTTTGAAATATTTAGCGCTATACAATTAAATTAAAACAATAACTTCCTTTGATTTTAAAACTACAATAACGTCGATCGCTTTTAGTATTTATGTATGTACAAATATATTAAAAAGGCTCTTTCGATGTCAAGTTGTGTCTCTTTCGATGTCAAATTGCGGCCTCATTAAAATCCGTAATATTGAAACAACAAATTTAGTGGCTGTTTAAAAATTGAGAAAATTGTAAATTATAACTTTAGACTCTTCCGTCTCAAAAGGTTGCCGACCCCTGGTCTAGTAATACGACACCTTATCTTCCGCTACTTTTGATTCCGTGTTTTCCATAAACTATATTTAGCTAACAATGTTTAACTTTTTTTAAAGAGCAGACAACGATCTATTTTTGGGTGTTTACAGTTTTAAAAAAGTTCAATAATTTATTTCTGCACATTTTTTAATTTAGTGGATTTTGTCACGATTTGGATAAAATTCTTCGCCTATTTAGATAAATAAGTTGAAGATACATTTTTAATTGAACATTAAAGTGATATTGATTTAGATTTGAAATGCATTTTAATTTGCGTTTTTATGGGAAATAGTCAGATAATGGTTTAAATGAAAGTATGAATGAAATAACACGGTTCGGTGACATCACTATGGAAAACTAAAGAAAAATGAACTATCTGGAGGTGCCACAGTATATATTTTTTTACGGAATTCATTTATTAATAAACATTTATTATTATACTTTCTAAGATATGATATCCATTTCTTTGTTTGATTGTAATAGAAATCAAGTTAAATTAGGTACAGCTTTATTAAAATAAATTTTTAAAACGAAGAACCTGTTATTATGACAGTTATCTTTCTTAACTCAAGATTGGGGAAGGGGTTTTAGTCACAGTCTTCAAGATCTAAATGATTAATATTGTTTTTTGCTATCTAGAACTTAAAAACTAAATTTTTATTCTATTTTTCATTCTTATATCTTTTTTATGTTAGGCGAGAAATCACTACTTCGTTCGGAAAAATTACTATTTAATTCGGTAAAAATCCGTTTCGTGTTCCGATCCGGCAGGATTCAAAAATTAAATCTAATTCCGGTTCCGATCCTGCAGGATCTAAAAATTAGAATCCGGTACAGCCCTAATTTTATTATTTACCGGTTTGTCCATTTAGGATTCATTCTTAGCTATTAATAACTATTTCTATGTTCACCTGTTTGAGCTTACACTGAGAAATCGAAGTAATATCAATTACATAAACTACATTTTAGACTGAATTCAAAATAAATATGTGACAACAGAATCTCAAGAATCAATAACTTTAAAATTTTGAATCAATCCAATGCGACAATAGAATCTCAAGAATTAATAACTTTAAAATCATCAATACATATTTTACTATATAAAGTTACTAAAAAGACTGTCAAACTGTTTTTTTTTCCTATATGTGAGCCCCCCCCCCCCAGCGCCAATGTTCAGAAGTATTCCTCAGTCTAATGAATAGCGTCCCCTGGACTAAAATGGGATACTTCATTTTAATCCGATTTATTCTCCAAAATTATTTTTGATTTGCTTACAGTCATTTTTGATGTTCTAATATTTGTATTATTTTTTTTAGTGATCTATTTATAGAGCACCACACTGACCAAACTATTGACTAGCAGTAACGAACTGGCTAAATGTACTAAAGGTCAACCAGATCATGCCAATTGAGCCATGCTAGTAACCACAAGCGTACATTTTATTTGCCTGCGTTTATTCATTTGTTCACGACCTTTGCTCTCATACCATAAGCAATAAAAATAAAAAAAAACATTCAGATGACGTCATTTTACAGAACAATTTTCGTTCCTTCCCCCTCCTTTTTTTTTTATAATCTCGATGCCAAAGAAGATATAATTATGGACGCTTAATGTTCGGGATTTGGGTATATAAAAACGAGATTAGAGGCTTTAAATGATAAAATATAAAGAAAAAATGGTTTAGAAGGGGGGAGGGTAATGGTGAAACATAGAGAAATATTGAAGATGTTGGATGCTCAAATTTCTCCAAGACCCAATCGATATCTATCTCTGGATGATGACAGGGTCGTCCTGTGCAACACGGGAGGGGGGGTGGGGAGGGAGGAGTGAGGGGGTCTGGCACTTTGGGCTGAAGGGCGCTTGTTGATCCCATGGAGTGAGGAAATGTTTCTTTAATGGGCGTCTCCAGGCCTCGACCCCCGAGGGGGAGGTGAGGGGGTCAGTATCATGGGTCTGGTATCATAGCGTGAGATCGGTTTTGAAGGGGGTGGGGTGGGGGTGAGAGATTTTTTTGTATATATATATATTTGTAGCATCGTGTAAATTTTCATCTGCATCTGTTATCAATAAACTAGAACTGAATAAATAGAGCGATACAGATGGACACTCACTAGCTGGTCGCTCACTAGAGTGGTGCGTGATGATTTATTTGAATACGGAAACATGTAAAACAAAATGTGGGAGTTCGAAGGTGGGGAGATTCGAATGGGTAGAAAACAAAGACAGGGTGAAAGTATTAAGACGACCCAGATAAAGAGGCCCGGGGGTTGGAGGGGGGGATGTAAATCGAACATAACTGTGTATTCTTGAAATATTCGTTTCCAGTTTATAATGACATTCTCTCTTTCTTTCTCTCTCTCTCTCTCTCTCTCTCTCTCTCTTTTTCTCTCTGTCTTTTCTCTTTCTCTCTCGAATGTAATATGCCAGGTAGGCCCACTCTCTCTCTCTCTCTCTCTCTCTCTCTCTCTCTCTCTCTCTCTCTCTCTCTCTATTATATATATATATATTTACTTCGCATTGATGGGATTACATTGTGTAATAGTACTTTGTATCGGTATCTACGTTGTGTGTGTATGTGTGCAGTGGCGCAACTAGACCAAACTTCCGGGGGGTGGGGGCCGAAAAAAATCATTTGTATTAAACATCATGAGATACAACTTACTTACATGTGACTAATTTTGGTATAATCTTTTAATGACCCCAATGCCCCCCCTTGTTGCGCCACTGTATGTGTGTGTGCGCGCGCTCACAGCCTTTCGAGCTTTAGTGTTAACAGCTTCGGAAATGTTTATCTGTTTACTTAGTATTATAATAATACTAATTTATCACGTATGTGTGTATATGTATCACATTCGTTTTCACATACTGTGATAATGCTTTTAAAAAAAATAAAAAGTAACCCATATATGTTTACATTCTAATATATGTTTACATTCTAATATATATGAAATGAAACTATGTTTGCACTGTGGTATGATTCATTTACTGTAAATGACGTTATCCTTATGCAAAAAACATTCAATTAAAAATAACTTATCATCCGCACCCACCCTGGGTATATCTCTCGTCGTGGCCAATTAAAAACGGCGTACATTTAGTGTAATGAGGCGTCAAGATGGCAGCCGTTGCCATGGAACCAATCAAAACAACATATTGCCATTTTCCTTTCACGCGCCCCGCCTGGCACTTGTTGTTATCACGTTAAGGAGCAATGTTTGCTCTTCTGCTAATTATTCCTACCATGTTATCTACCACACTGGTCGTATCTGGCACGAGGCTGTCTGCGGGAGTGAAGAGCTTTGCAGAGTTCGTCATGACATTTACAAACTGGCCGGAACCTGTCGTTAACACGGCAAAATGTTGTTGTTGTGTTGATGCTTTTTTTTTTAATATCAACATGCCAAAGGATATGTCGAGATAGCCAGTGACGTAGCCAGTGACGTAGACAGAAAATATGGGGGCCCATGACAAAATCTGTCCCAAAAGAAATCAATAATAATACATTTCGCAAGCGATGGGCCCGCCACAATGCTTGGGGCTGTAAAGGATGTTATTGTATGAACTGGTTTATAATGAGAAACTCAATTCATGTTCCATGGTTCATATAATTTATTAACAACACAATAAAATATAAACAGAATAAATCCAATATAATCTGAATTCACAATGACTGATAACCTCATCAACTCAATGGATAAATACTTATTAACAATAAACTCAACTGATCAATTAAACACATATACTCTGATACACTGAATATGCTGATTCGCTAATTAACTGATGATCATCTAACTGAATTCCGAACTAAACTCGAATACTCTCTCTCTCTCGCTGTACTCAACTGAACTGAACTTCTGAACTGACTGACTGACCTCTCAACTTCCAAACATCGTCTTCTTAAATAATGCTATTTACAATAAACATCATATTTATATTCTCTAAATATCTAGAATCTTGACCCCGTGACCTCAGGTTGACCTGGTTGGCCAAGCTCCAAACATACACACACACCTGTGTGCGTAGTACACACAACTATACCATGACAGGGGCCCTCTGACCAGTGTCCGGGTTGACCCTCCCCCCGGCCGGGAGGTATTACAAGAAAAAATGTATTTGAATGAAGTTACGAATTCTACATTTAAAAATAAAATTATCTACAATGATGAAGTGCAGGTAACTTGAAGTGCATGTAACATGAAGTGCAGGTAACGTGAAGCGAAGGTAACTTGAGAATCATCTGATTAAAATAATGGGGAACAGGTGGAAAAAGGTAATTTAAAAAAAAAAACAGACGCCGATTCTTGTCAGTGCACAGTATTGCAAAGGAAGAAGGGTACAACCACAATTACATCTTATATGTGCACTTGTGCACACAACTCGCGAGCACGTTCACATACACTGAGCGGGGACACACATGGGCGCATACACAACTGAGCACACACACAACTGAGTGCACACTCAACTGAGCGTAAACACAACTGAGCACACACACACAACTGAGCGCACAAAAGTTTCTTTTAGTAGACCACTATACTCAAGTATACTGTCAAGTTGCGCACAAAAAGATAGTTACGTATCTTCTTCAGAGCTGCGTACAGACAATATATTTGGCCGCAAATAGCCTTCGGAATATAAGAGTGACCAATGGGTGGAACCGCCACTCATTACGTCACTGTCCCTTAACGATAAACAATCAATAGAAAGTCTAATGCTAAAATTATATGCCGACTAAAGATTGCATTGTCTGTTAACTGAAGTGTATAGTCAAATGGCACGTAATGATGTGTTTTGTCTGTTAAATAAAGTGTATTGTCAAATGATACGTAATGATGTATCGTCGAAAGTAAACTAAATGTGCAGAAATGCAAATTAATGAAAGGAGCAAGGAGCAATCTATAGATATAATAAAATGACTACAAGTTTAAATATATGTTACATTAATTTATATATATATATATATATATATATATATATATATATATATATATAGTTACATGTTCTTAGTCTTATTATTTATACAAATATATAAAGATATGTTAGTTTGTGACTATGTATGTAACATAAAATACATTTTTTGACCGGCAACACTCAAGACTCGTCCCTGAGACTTCAAGACCATTCTGTATGTTAATGTCCAGATATTTCATACGTATACACAATATAGCAAATCTAGAATGAGACCACATGCGCAATAATGCACTTAGACATGACAAAACAGCAAAACGGTAAAGAGATCAGAACGTGCCAATATTGCGATTTATCAGAGGCTTGATTCTAATTCATTTATTTAGATAAATACTTGTACGCACAAAAAATTTTGCAAGAATAGATATTTCATTTTTTTTAATTACTATATTTTTATAAACTTTCATATGGATAAAAATATTCAATGCTAGTAACATGGGCGTCGCTAGGAATTTTTCCGGGGGGGGGGCAACAATTTTCCAGGGGGGTGAAGGGGCAAATAACAACTTTATGACATTTTTTTTAAATGTGGGGGGGGGGGGAGCAAATGGTTTCACCCCCCACCCCAAACCTCGTAATAAAAGAAAATCTCTAGTAATAATTGACAGTCATGTTCATCGCCACAGGGGTGATGGTTTAGAGAAAAAAATTATACTTACCACTATCACGTTTTAAATACATTGGAAAAGTTGTTTGACAATATCGAGTTATTCTGTGCTCAAGAATCATTGATACAGCGTAGGGATACATGATTGCTGCGATTACACAACGAGTCCCCTAAGCCCCACCCACCTACCCCCCCTCCGCCGTCCCTTCCTATAATGGTGAATAGGGTGTCTCTGAGGTTATAATCCCGAAATGAGTGGCGCATGTTGTTTGCTCTATGTTTCCCAAATTCGCCTGTCAGGTTTGTCACTTGCAGCCCATATGTGGTGGTGGGAGGGGGGGGGGGTGGAGGGGTGTGAGCCGCCCTCCCAGGGCACATAAGGCTAGAGTATCAACTCATATCAAATCTAAAAATACTATGGGCCAGTGGGCGGGGCGGGGCGGGGGGGGGCTCCAAGAAGTACTTTGGACTTGACCCAAAAAATATCTCAGTCTCTGCCTCGCTGTTATTGTTTGTTTGTTTGATAGGTGTATAGTCCGAATCAAAATTCTAAACATGAATGACAGAGATTAGCACGTATTAAATGTCAATGACTGACTATTCAACTGACTAAAGGAAGTGGCTTAGACATGAAATCGTCTAGAATTTACTTCAATATTTTAAAATTTTTTTTTTAGACAGGTCGGGCGGCGGGGTTGGGGGTGGGGTGGGAGAGGAAAGACTGGATAATTTTAACAGTCAGCTGTCTGAAAGCTATATCCGAGTTCGACACATACATTAATGGGCTGGGATCAGTTCTGCTGGTGGGGAGGGGGGGGGGGAGATTTTAATTGTCAAATGGTCAGTTGTTATATTTGGTTCTATAATTCCTCCAAAAAAAAATAATAATAATAATAATAAATATAAAAAATCATTGTTTTGATTTTTATTTTTACAGTTTGTTTAAAATCTTCTTTTGTCTTTTTTTTTTTAATGACATTTGTACATTTGTAGAACGTACATTGATGTGGAAGCTGTTGTTGTCGATGTAGGGGGACACAACGGGGTGACAATCAAAACAAACGACGAAAGAGAGTATAGTAACATCGTCTGATATTGCCACCTTCAGCTCTCAAGGTCGACCAGGTCATGTTGCGGAGGTCAGGGTGATCTGGTGTCGGGGCGGTTGCGACCACGATCAACTATGTGGTCCAGCTCGCTGGTCACTGCAGTCACCCATGTGTCCTCCGTGGCGCCTCCGAGGTCATTGCAGCCACGGGCTATTGTGGGTAAACAGAGAGGATACATGCTAAACTGTTCTATCGATCAGCCCCTCCTTGCGATAATCCAAGTCCCGAGAAACTCTCGCCTACATATGTTTCCGTATGCAGTGGCGTATTGTAAGGGAACGGTTCGCTAAGGACGGAATATGGGCGGCATCTGGCCAACTTAAATCATTTCTGTCATAGGAATGGGGGGGGGGCATTTTTAGAGTCCCTCCCCCCCCCCCAGGTTGCAGCTGGTAACGCCACTGTCATTAAGTACCGTTTCCGATTCAACGTCCGAGATATTCAAGGTTTGTTACAACAGAGGTAATGTTAATAAATAAACATTTATATTTTTTTTTTAAGACTTTCGTATGCCTCTTTAGTTTCGTAGGCACAGCTTTTTCTGTGCCGATTAAGAACAATGAGTATAGGTTGAGACAAGCCCTACAATATTCGGACATCTGTTCAGTGGGCATCAAAGTTTTTGCCGCTTTGAATTTATCGATCAGCAGAGGATATGGAATATAAATAGATTCTTCATGTTATAATTTCTCAATTTGAGCTTTTCAGTGATGTTATAATGATTAACAAAAACGTTACAGATTCATGTAATGTATAATCTGATGCATCTCCGTGTGCACAATGTTCATTTGACGACAAACGCTCAAAAAATCTGGTCAAGAGGCTAAGAATAGGAAAGGGACAGACAAATATATTTCCACTAGTTTCAATGTCTGCGCAATGATATATATATATATATATATAAAAACAACTTCAAATGATCTCAGAGCAATCAATGATGCTGTGAAAGTTTCTGGAATTCTCCATTTTGGCGGCCATGAATACGAGTAATTGGCTTTCATTGACAGCGCACCGCAATACAAAACTCAAATTACGGGAGAGCGCTTCCTAGTCATTCAGCGCGTTAGTTCCCCCCCCCCCCAAATCACTTTTAGGGAATTCCCACAAGTCTTAGTCACGTGACAGACTGTCAGTTGCCATTTAGGACGCAAGAGAACGCACTGGTAACAAATGGCGATTACGTTTGTGGTCGGGAGTTGGGGGGGGGGGAGAGAGAGCGAGAGAGAGAGAGAGAGAGAGAGAAATGTATGTACAACCTTAATTAAATGGACAGAGAAATTAATAAAAACAGGGAGAGTGGTAATGTAAACAGTTGGGTTTGTTTTTCATCGTCTTTTTCAAACCCGTCAGTTGAATCTGTAGAGGGAAGTTAATGTAAAAAAAAAATGTTAGGCTTGAAATATATATAAATACCTGTTAACATAAACATAAACAATTTAATCTCTCAGTTACATTTATACTCTTAGGAATGTTTTATATTGGCATTACTGAGCAAGTAACCTCAGCCACGTAAAAGTTAGTTTAATAACTGTAAACCTACTTTTGAGCCACCTATATATATATATATATATATATATATATATATATATATATATATATATATATATATATATATAGCCTATAGTGGCACCAAGTAAGCCATTCATGAATAGGTTAATGTTTTTTAAATTATTTCAATAACCAATTTATTTTGTGTTAACATACGACCATTTCCATACCTGTAACTTTTTGCCAATTTATTTCTCCGTACTTCCAACCCGCTCATCCAAATAACAACGGATGTGGTATATGTATAAACAATAAACGAACACAATAATTCCAACCTGCAGTTGAGGTTCACACCATCAGCTGACACTTACATTGTTTGATATAGAGACTGTGAAGACACAATATGTCAGATAGATTGGTAGATAGATAGATAGAAAGACAGACATACAGAGAGAGAGAGAGAGAGAGAGAGAGAGATGATAGATAGATAAATAAATGGATAAAGCAATACATAGATTAGATTAGACAGACAGACAGTGAGACCGACATATAGATAGATAGATAGATAGATAGATAGATAGATAGATAGATAGATAGATAGATAGATAGATAGATAGATAGATAGATAGATAGATAGATAGATAGATAGATAGATAGATAGATAGATAGATAGATTAGGACTGTATTGTGCTGTTATTGTTCGTTTGTTTTTTCGTGTTTTTCTGTAAACCGACCCAACTCTGAATTGCACGATTTACTTCACAAACTCTCTTTTTTTTTTTTGTTCAAAGAATCATCTGATACGCGTAGAGCTCATTATCAACCGAATCTTGAACGATAGCATTCATCAAAGGTCTAACAACGTCGGAGAGGCTGTCATTGAAGAAGACCAGACCTACTTTACATATGTTTCTGGTAACTGCCCTTTTTTTTGTACTTTAATTTGCTGTTTTCCTGCATTCCCAGTAGAAATAAAATATAGCTGGTCGAACCAAGTCACTTCTTTATTGTCTGTTTGAACGAAGACATACTTTGTAGAGACAGACAAATATAAAAAAAATGTTTTCTTTTTTTTTATCTGGACATAAAACGACAATGGGAATTCCCAATTGCTGTTGTTTCGTTTTTATAACCGGAAACATGTGGGGTTTATTGTGAAGAAAATTATTATAACAAAAGTTGACAGATAAACATATAAAGGTAAGATGAATTCGACACCAGTTATTTAATTATTTTGGAGAAATGGCCGATGGTTATCTAATAACAGGAGTTGTATGAAAATAAAGCGCGAATATTGCTTTAAATTTTCAGTAGCTTTAAATTATTGCTTAACGACCTGGTAGGCCATGAAGTACCACTCCTCCTGGTCACGGGGATGAAGCGACAACGGACATGTTTCTCACCATTGTATACTTTACAAAGTGGCGCGCTCGACTACTTACCGAAAGGTCTTGAGTTCGAGTCCCGGTGGGTGCCGACACTTGAATCGAGTCCGATCGATGTCCCTATGCCCACCCCGATTACTAATGGGTAGGTCCTACCCGGCATTTGTTGGGGAAAGTAAAGGCGGCTGGGGGGGGTCATTGTCCTAGACACACAATCCTATACAATAGCCGTGGCTACAGGAACAGATGGCGGTGGGCTGAGGTCATTGTCCTAGCCACATATTCCTATACAATAGCCGTGGCTACAGGAACGGATGGCGGTGGGCTGAGGTCATTGTCCTAGCCACACAATCCTATACAATAGCCGTGGCTACAGGAACAGATGGCGGTGGGCTGAGGTCATTGTCCTAGCCACATATTCCTATACAATAGCCGTGGCTACAGGAATAGACGGCGGGGGGTGAGGTCATTGTCCTAGCCACATATTCCTATACAATAGCCGTGGCTACAGGAACAGATGGCGGTGGGCTGAGGTCATTGTCCTAGCCACATATTCCTATACAATAGCCGTGGCTACAGGAACAGATGGCGGTGGGCTGAGGTCATTGTCCTAGCCACATATTCCTATACAATAGCCGTGGCTACAGGAACAGATGGCGGTGGGCTGAGGTCACTGTCCTAGCCACATAATCCTATACAATAGCCGTGGCTACAGGAACAGATGGCGGTGGGCTGAGGTCATTGTCCTAGCCACATATTCCTATACAATAGCCGTGGCTACAGGAACAGATGGGGGTGGGCTGAGGTCATTGTCCTAGCCACATATTCCTATATAATAGCCGTGGCTACAGGAACAGATGGGGGTGGGCTGAGGTCATTGTCCTAGCCACATATTCCTATATAATAGCCGTGGCTACAGGAACAGATGGGGGTGGCTGGGGTCATTGTCCTAGACACACAATCCTGCACAATAGCCGTGGCTAAAGGAACATATGGGAATGTGCTGAGTAGTGCTCAGCTAGCGAGCCGGATATTCATGCTGAGGCCCGACTCCCGCTGTGTCCCTCCACCTACCTATGTCTACCGTGATACCGCCATGGCCATTGCAACATTGGTTACGGTGAAGATGAAAATAGGGCACCATATAAAAAAAACCGTCCCATTTGTGGGGGGGGGGGCCTAGAGATAAACATCTCATCATGTCAGAAACCTCTGTTTCATTTGAACCTGATGGCCTAACCCTAACCTTTATAAGCGAAACTTTACTTACTAAATATATTTTAGAAGGATCGCTCCTCCCCCAACCAGTAAATTGTCTGAATGTTTCTTGGAAAATTATACAAAGATGCATAATGTCATCTTAGCTTTGAAAAATAATCCGTAAATATCTTTATAAGAACAAATACGTTAATCTATAATTAGAAATACATCAAATACGGGTCATGTTCAAATATTTAAAACATGGGGGGTTAGGTGGGGGGAGGGGGGGGCGCACACACAAAAAAAAAAGAAGATTCCCGTCACTCTAATTAAAGCACTGAGGCGCACGGGGTCCGTCATAACTGATCACAAAGGGAGCTTGGCTCCTTTGGAAATTTTCAAACTGCTTGACTGCTCTCTCGCTCAGTAATCAGATTCACTTTCTTCCACTTGAAATTCAAAGACAACAAAGAAAAAAAAAAAACAAGAAAAAAAGAAAAGTTATTTAGGCGTAATCGATCCCCATACATCGAAATGTTTCCCCACCCCCCATTCCTTCTCCGGTGCGGCGTTTTGCCGTCAGAGAGTGTGGGCGGATGGTGGGGTGGGGGGAGAGTATATGTAGGCGTGAGGTTAAAAAAAACAGTGGACCAATGAAGTTGTAACTACGACCGTCCAGTGCCCACATCATCTGGTGTGGAACAACACCAACTACGAAATAAATCGGACGTCTTAAAAAGGAGAAATCTCATGTTTTTTTTATGTCAGCTTATGGTCAGGGCTTATTAACATATTCCATCATCGACAATGTCAATCTACGCCTAGTGTTCATTGGATTTGTCTGATTGAATATCACACATCTTAAATGGAAACTGTTGATAGGATTCAGCACCAACACACCGATCATTCACAACAAGAACAAGAATTGAATTATAAATAAATAAATAGGTTGGAGTTGTTGTGTTCGTTTATTGTTTATACCCATACCTCCTACGCGGTGGCCCTGAGACCAGTCATAGACACAGGCCCGTAGCCAGGTCAAAGTAAGCAGGGGGGCACCAATACCCAGCAAAGGGGGCAGTTTTTCTCATTTTAGTTACTTTTTCTTTATTGTTTCCTCTTTTTCTTTTTTAAGCGGGGGGGGCACTCCACACCTAGCGAGGGGGCACGGCCCCCAGTGCCCCCCTTGGCTACGGGGCTGCATAGAGACAAGTATTCAAACAGCTATGCAGACAAAAAAAAAAGCCCGTCAGACAAACCTATAAACAGAATTGACATAGGTAATGAACTGATGATAGTCAGTCAAACCTATTTACTCAAAATTCGATACAAATTCTAAATTACTGACAGCTCTATTGAAAGAAATATTTTTTTTCCTCCACTGTATTTGTCCACATCCCTTTTTCTTTCCAACTTAAAATATTCTTAATGTAATTACTTTAACTTTTCTCGAATTAGTCACCAAAAAAACTCACGTCACATTGACTCATGACTCCTTTCTTATTGCCACTGACCATTGCCACTTGCCCCCCAAGGAGCAGTCAGTCCGAAACTATCTTGTCTAAAGTCCCATCCTTTCTCCTGAACTTTTTTTTTTAGTCATTGACCAATGCTAGAGCCACAGCCGAGGTAGCGAGTGAGCGCCGTCTCAGTAATTAGTCCACATGCAAAATTAATGAGCGGAAATGGTGGGCAAGGTGCTAAGCAACAGGAGAAAATAACTCTTGTTAAAAAAAAACCTAGTCAGCCAAAAAAAAAACCCAAACTCGTAGTTGTCAGATATGGATTATCTCACCCTGACCAAGGGAAACAAATTAGCTTTCAAGTTGTTTATAAAAGTCTTCGGTCAGTTTGTACTCTGGCAACATAAATACTCTTTATGGCATTAAATGTGAGGCACGCGTGTTAGTATCTTATAAGAGGGTGGGGCGGGGGTGGGGGGCGGGGGGGGGTAATCATTAAGGTCAACTCGGTTGACTCATACCTTTTTTTTTTTTTGTCCCTCCAATTCCAGTTATCAGCAAAGTTTGCTGCAAACACATAGGATGTAGTTATAATAACTAGCAATCAAAACTTGTTAAGATCAAAGTTGAATCACGTTCACACATTTTCACTAGAAACGCAAATAACGTGAATAGGTGTGTGTGGAGGTGTGGGGGGGAGAGAGGTGAGATAACGGTTTTATTTTGTTTATTGTTTCGTGGTTTTTTCTGAGTTTGACCCGTTCATTATTTTCTCACTTTTTTTTAAATTTCCGCACGCGGCTCTTCCAAAGGTCGAAAAGAGTCGATGGACTTATATATAGCTCTTGGGCCGATTTAAGAGCTGTGTGGGCTCCCGGGGTGACAAGTGTGTGGGGGCCCCTAAAAAAACCCACTTTAAGTATCTAACAGCGGTTATCTAACGTTTTGGCATCGCGGCCCACTATGACATTTGCTTGACATTCGCGACCCACTATAACATTGGTTTGACATTCGCCACCCACTATAACATTGGTTTGACATTCGCCACCCACTATAACATTGGTTTGACATTCGAAAAGAGGCGGGGAGGGGGGCTAATGGTATATTTTACATATAATATTATTTGGTTTTTGAATGGGGGGAGGGCGCTAAAAAGGTATTGTGCCCCGTGCGCGAGTTCAGTGCTACAGCACTGAGAGTTCTCATTATTCATACGTAGATTCGGTAACCACATTGTGAGAACCTCTGGAATACGAAATGAAAAAATAACGACAGCACAACAATTAGCATACATCCTCTATCCCCTTGGGTGTCCCCGGGCTAGTTCACGGCCTTGATGGTACTTTTGCCCGGTGTCGGTGTCGGGACTTTACCTTTGCCCAGTGCCCGTGTCTGAGGAACAAAATCTGCCCACACTGTAAAAAAATTTGAAGTCCAAAATTTAAATCAATTACAATTATATATGTATATAAATATATATATATATATATATATATATATATATATATATACAATTGTTAAAGTTCATAACAACGCCAAATACATATTAGCCATTTTTGCATATGTACTTGTACCAGCATGGTCACCACTGGAGTATTTGACACACCTCTGCTAAGCTATATGAAACAGACATCATCAATAAGACATTTAGTCTTTGTTTTATTCAAATAATCAAATAATAAATGGACCCCGTTTCGCGATATTATTCACTATCTATTATAGTCTATCGATGAGTAAGTCGAGTAGCAGGCAAGCGTCATTCAAAATTTATGCCTATACGACTTCATGTACCTAGAAACAGGACACTGTCCAGCAGCCTTTGTGTTGATGTACGGGCTCAAGTTTCGCAAACCTGTGACTGGACATGCCGTGTCAGTTCCGGATTCATTTCGCCATTGTTGTCGGGCAAGTATTCTGGCACTGATTCAGCCCATACGGGTTTCATGGTGCGAACTATTTTTTTTTGTCTTTATACAATAACAGCACCCGAGGGGTAGAGGGGGAGGGGGGGGAGGGGGAGAGAATGCTGAAATTCTAAACCAGATTTTACCCCACCTACTCCCCACACACATCCAAATCAATCCCCCCTCCTTACTTTCACACAAATGCATGCTCGATCTCTCGCACACATGCACACGCACACACACACACAGAGAAATTCTATCAATTTCGGAATCCCAATACTTTTGCTTGATCAACAGTGTGTACCCGACGTCTGCTATGCATGTGTTGTGGGCTGTCAGAGAACATTTGCTACGACCCGTCACTCGAATCAAAAGTTGATTTTTTTTTGTTTATGTTTTTCTTTTTCATAAACAAATTCTGACGAGTAACAATATTGAGACATCCAAACATTTGACCGTAGGCGAGATGGGGAGCCTATGAAAGGGGGGGGGCTTTCTGTTTCGAGTGGTCAATCTGTGTTGCGTTGATGACTAGCCTTAAAAAAGGCCGGACTTAACAATCAGCGGTGCCTTTTCCCCCCGAAGTCTCTGCAAATACTAATGCACTCAGCAATGACAGCGATTGTTAAGTATTCAATACAGGTATAATAACCAATTGAGTACGCATACCTGACGGTATTGTCCTCTCCCACTTTCCCTCCTCCCCTTGTACTGGCTTAAAGGGGCTTTAGACAAAGGTAAAGAAAACAGGAGTAACTGCTTAATTAAATCGCCAGAGGTGTGTAGGCACTGGAGGCACCGCGGTGGAGTTAATGGGTAATAATTATAGCTAACATCCAATAAGGATATTGTAGATGTTAGGAGCTCATTATATTATATTACAGTACGTAAACTTTAGCATAACCACATAATATATATATATATGTTGTTTTTTTTATTTTATTTAGATATTTTAGTATGTTTACTAAGTATTTTTAAATGTCATTGAAATAGATTAGGCTCATATCAAACAAAATGGTGGGACAGGTTACACTCCCCCCCCTCTCCTTACATCATGGAATTTATTTATTTGGTACCACCCTACCCCATAACACCCTAATCACCCATCCAGCCTTTTCGGCCAATGATAATCAGATGATAGCATTTATGATATCTCTCTATCATGTATCCCAAACAACCGGTGGTTGAATTGTGAACTTTTAATTAAAGGCATTCCCAGCAGGCAACTTTAATTTGTTTTCATGTGCTTGTAAATTGACCAAAGAACACATACTCTGTCAAAAATAAGGGGAGATCACGAAGTGGCGTCTGTTATTTTTCCCTTACTGCTTAGCTTATGCCGTGACAAAGGCGTAAAAAAGAAATATTTAAAAAAAAATGGCTACCGAAAGGAGATAATTTCGCATGTGAAACGTGTTATGCCTCGCGTGCACGCCACACAAACCTGTAGCATTAAAACGCCATTTACCATGTTGCATGGTCTTTTAAAAAAAAAAAAGAAATCCCTGCATTCGATTTGTTTTCACGCGCATTAATTGCTATATTCAATGGCGCATTTATACACAAGAAGAAAACATGGCGGGGCTTTATCTGTAGAGCGCGTGCCAGCCTGTCTCACATAATGGAAAGCTTGTAGCACCCGCCAGCGACGGATTTATCTATTTTTTTTATTTTGCCTTCTGTAGCCCGTCATTTTCAATGCCTTTAATTAAAACCTTCTGCTAATGAACGATTGAAACTCCCTCCCAATCCCACCTTACCTCTACCAGCGCCCCTTCCAACCCATCACACCACACCAAGACACGTTCAATGATATAAATAGCTAAATAACAAATTTGTTGTAAATGTTGCAGAGACTTAAAACATGGAATTATAAACGTTAAACAATGTGTATTGACAGTCTATAAATAAATTGTAAACAGAAATAATAAACAACGTGTATTGACAATCTATAAATAAATTGTAAACAGAAACACTAAACAGCGTGTATTGACTATCTATAAATAAATTGTAAACAGAAATACTAAACAACGTGTATTGACAATCTATAAATAAATTGTAAACAGAAATACTAAGCATCGTGTATTGACAATCTATAAATAAATTGTAAACAGAAATACTAAACAGCGTGTATTGACAATCTATAAATAAATTGTAAACAGAAACACTAAACAACGCGTATTGACAATCTATAAATAAATTGTAAACAGAAACACTAAACAACGCGTATTGACAATCTATAAATAAATTGTAAACAGAAATACTAAACAGCGTGTATTGACAATCTATAGATAAATTGTAAACAGAAATACTAAACAACGCGCATTGACAATCTATAAATAAATTGTAAACAGAAACACTAAACAACGCGTATTGACAATCTATAAATAAATTGTAAACAGAAACACTAAACAGCGTGTATTGACAATCTATAAATAAATTGTAAACAGAAATACTGAACAGCGTGTATTGACAGTCTATAAATAAATTGTAAACAGAAATACTGAACAGCGTGTATTGACAATCTATAAATAAATTGTAAACAGAAACACTGAACAGCGTGTATTGACAATCTATAAATAAATTGTACTCAGAAATACTAAACAGCGTGTATTGACAATCTATAAATAAATTGTAAACAGAAATACTGAACAGCGTGTATTGACAATCTATAAATAAATTGTAAACAGAAATACTGAACAGCGTGTATTGACAATCTATAAATAAATTGTAAACAGAAATACTGAACAGCGTGTATTGACAATCTATAAATAAATTGTAAACAGAAATACTAGGCAACGTGTATTGACAATCTATAAATAAATTGTAAACAGAAATACTAGGCAACCTGTATTGACAATCTATAAATAAATTTAGCCGTTGTTATGATGTTGTTGGTGTTGTGTTTTTTAGGGGGGGGGGGTGTTAGTGACCAGGAAGACTAAAATTTCCTCCCTTTACTGTATCAAAATTTCTCTTGTAGGGGATCTCCTCTCCAGCCACTAACATTTAAGCCAATAAAAAGATCCTAGGACTGGGCTGATAGATTTGGGGGGGGGGGGGGAAGAATGGTCATCTTGAATCTATAAATGATTGTGATATTGAATGGTCCTGCCCTGTCTGACCCTCCCCTGAATGCTCTGACGGTCGGCACCATGTGGCCTTAGCCGCGACACGCATGCGCAACGTGCACGACGAAACTTCAACTAACAGCTTCATGTTATAGAATCATGAGATGGGTTCGGGGCTGCCAATCTAGATTTTTTTTTTTAGATCTGGATATTTTTTTTTGTGAAATCTGGATAAAATAAAACGCCATAGAATAATATGATCTAAATAGTTTAATCTTTTATTTAGAGAAAAAGATTTTTTTTAGCTATATATTTAGTATATAAGGTGGGCCGAAAAAAGTGAGAACATCATATAACATTCAAATTATCTATAGAATGTTTTCATATATTTTCTGGATAGCTCTTCACGAAAATAGTTGGCAATCTTGGATGGATTCTCATCATTTCAGGGTAAAGGGTATAAGGGTGGTGTGCTCATGGTATGTGAGGGCACGGAATAGAACATGACACCTCTTGAAAATGCATCTCGGTGGCATCTTGTGTGATTGAAAAACATGTTTCCTTCTCATCGAATAAACTAGACTCTCTAACTCCCCCTCCCCCACCCTTACAGTCCACTTGCCCACATGCATAGGTTACTCCCACTCCGGCCGGACAAGATGACATCATCAGAAATCATTGGCACTGAACAAGGTTGTTTATCAAGTCTTCACTCGTTCTCGTGCATTCAGTTATGGACGATCGGCAGACGCATCCAATGAAAACACTAACAAAGTTCTCACCGAACCGTAATGGTCGTATGCCTTACAGTCTTAGTTGTTGTTTTTTCTTGTCGATTTGGTACAAAAACATTTTTTTTTAATCCAGAACGGCAATAAAATGTCTGTGTACAGCACAGCGGGGGAACATGTCATCAAACAATGCAAGTTTTAAAATAATAATAATAATAATAGTAATCAAAACATAATTCTTATTATCATTTCGTAATCAAATTGCACCTTGATCGTTTATTTTAAGAATTTTATTTGATTTAAACTGGGAGGCTAAAATTGAGACCCGAAAAAAAAAAGAAATAAAGAATGCATCTGAAATGTTTATTTTGTCACGTTAATTTTTGAAGGCACAGACAGCTTGGAAAATTTAATTAAAGGTTGATTAAAAAGGGGGAGGTTTTTTTCTGAGCGGTAAACAACTGATTGAAACATGCGAAGGAGTGTAGAATTATATAGCCAAACGGTAGATTGGGGTTTAGAGGAGGGGAATTATGAACACAAATCGCCAATCTCCTTAGCAGGATTAAGATACTTACACATTGTATCCAAAAAAATAATAATAAAACGTGATCAGACAGAGAAATAGACAGGTCGACAGACAGAAGGAAAAACAGACTTATTGGAAGACAGGTAGTCAGATGGGTAGATAGATGGGTGGATGGAAGGATATGGATGGACAGATAATGTTTTGAACCAATATTCAACAACCCAGAGAAGAAATTTTACAGAAGTGTGTTTGTATAAAGTCGGCACTGAAGCTGTTCACACTCTGACGTTGATGATGACGCATAACAAACAAACAAGTTCTCAAACAGATATATTTATACCGAAACCCCATTGGATGAGCCTTCCCAAGGCTAGTCTCGTTTGCTCAACTCATGAAAACATTCGTTGTTTAGGTTTTGCCGCAGAATCTCAAACAGCGCTCTCTAGTCCAAAAAAAAAAGGGGGGGGGGAGATAAAACTGTCTAAACAAAAAAATGAAGACCGATCAAACATATCAGCAAGAGTAACAAACACACACACACACACACACAAATATTATGATGACGATGAGGACACTCCATACATGTGCATGATTCATCGTCCAGTTGTTGTCCATCCCTGGCATCAAGTGGTCTTCACTTCCCTAGTTCACATCCTCTGGCTACCTGATTCCGCCGTCCGACTGCTAATTACTCCCCCCCCCTCCCCCAATCCTTTCAAAAATCAAAGAATCATAAATTATAATTTTATAAAGGCTGCATCCATACATACAGCACACCCTATCTACTGTGAAGATATGAATAATATATATATATATATATATATATATATATATATATATATATATATATATATACTAGCAGTACCCTGCAAAACCTTTGCATATAGTTATCCTCTTATGCTTGATCGGTAGGCTATGTTATTTTTGGTTTCGGGCAGATCCGATTTTTTCATGATTGTATTTTAAACTGGAATACTGTTGTATTAATTCTTTACTTTCGATTTAACGCAGTACCCAAATCGCTTTTATTTATATTATATATATTAATGTAGTGATGAGAAATGTTTGTAAGTGTATTACTGTAAGGCCAATTATTGTTGTTCCTGGGGCAATAATCTTTTTCTCTTTCAAATTAAACAAAATAGTTAACTTTAGATCTTTCTTGGTTTACGGTAAAATAAAAGACCAAATATATATGTATATATATATATATATATATATATATATATATATATATATAAAGAGAGAGAGAGAGAGAGATGTGGACAAGAGAGTTTGTACAGCGAGTCGCCACGTCTCGGATAACAGACTCGAATCCTAGGTATGCCACACACACCTGCAGCTTAGCGACTGCGTCGTGGGACCCTGGTACCGGTACGTATAGGATTACTTGAAGGATTACCGGGTATTAGAGATAATCCTTTGACCCAAAAAACCGATCTGTACATCGTTATCAATTACTATGATAAAAGAGACTTCACTCACTGTACGACAGCTGAAGACCGAAGTGCAGTATCCATGGAAGAACGTATTCTATTAGGTTCCTAACCCGATGAGATTTTTCTCTCTTAATTCTGTAAGCCACTAATAAGATTGTTGCCACCTCAGCCAAGTGTGCAATGAAAGCGCTACGGATGAAGTAGGTACCTGACTGGACAAGCTGGGATTTGAACCATTACCCTTCCGCATGCTATTAGAGCTCGCAATATAAATCACGACGAATTCACCCATGAAAGAACTAATGCGTGTGTCAGAGGTTAAGTCTCCAACTTAAAGCTGCGGATTAATCCTTTAATCTTCTCCGCAGGATTACACACAAAAGTATGATTTATTAACACATTTATGCTTCAGATAGATGCAACAGTTCGACAAACCCCCAAGGAACAATACTGGTAAGACTTAAAAAACTTTAAGACTGTTTGATGAATTTATAGATTCACGTGTATCTAGACAACTTTGACCCCCGGAGGGGGCAAAACTTTTTCATTGTTGAAAATTGGTCTTAGAACCAAAAAATATTTCGATAATTTAATTATGTCTTACCTAAACTTGTGGTAATGAGGGGAAGGGGGGCACATGCCCCTCTACCCCGCCCCGAATCCGCCCCTGTATATCTATATATATATAAAGTAACAACATTTGACTGGTCAGTTATGGAGAGAAAATAAATTTTAAAATTAAGATCGAAAGGTTTAAAATAAAACAAAACTTGGAAGCGCTTATGAAATGAAAACAAATTTTTAAAAAATCAATTAATCACACGATTCAGGTCAAGGTTAATGTTAAAACAAATTTTAATAAAAGAGTTTTCATTTTTAACGCCCAGGACAAAAAAACAACAAATGGCGTAAGGGATATAACCGCTGTAAATTCTGAAATAGCAGTGATTCTTAAACTTTTATAGTATTTCATTTACATAGCTATTGATTTTTGGTTTTCCCGCTGAAATTTTTAAAGAATATGGAGCTTAACAACAATCATTGTCAGACAATAGTTTTATATTAGTCACCGAACGGACAATTAATCCAGAGCAACTCTTAGGTACTGGAGGGCGGGGGAAGAGAGTTCCAGAGATGTCTGGGAGACCCTAGGAAGAGAGTTCCAGACATTTTTCAGGAGCCCTAGGAAGAGATTCCCAGACATGTTTTGGGGTCCTAGGAAGAGAGTTCCAGAATTGTTAGAGGGCACAAGGTAAATCTATACATCAGGGCCCTTTTTGAAATAGATTTAACAAGAATTAATACTTAATGGGGGGGCCTAGTTAGCAATGATGATGGTCGAATAGTTAACCTATCCATAAGATAGCCAGTGATTAGGTTGGTGTTTGTATTTTTAATGTTTTCCAAAAGACTGGAAACTAGTGTTCCCTCTCAGCTGTGCAAGTGTTAGTGCATTAACAAGTTACTGAGTACATGCACAACTTGTTGAGTGCATACACAATACAACAAAGCACAGACATGTTTTGTATCCTGGGTTTGTAAACTATTATGTTGCGCAAAAAAAAAATTAATTTCTAAAGTTGCGCACAGTAAATATCCTTTGACACACACATGCGAGGCCTTCATGTAAACAAGAGGGAATATTGGTAACACCCTCTGAACTACAAGTGGTAACTTATCAACTTAACAATGCAATCAACAAAAGATTTCATCGAAAAATTTAAACATTTTTTTTTAATTATTATAACAAATTATACAAAATTAATAACCGTGAAAGTGAGCAAAGAAAAACAGTAACATAACAACGTTTTGCATTCAACATTACGGAAACATTAGTAACAAGCGAGTATTATATTAAGTTGTCCTAGGTCTGAGATTTACAAGATCCAGGTGGGACACTGTTTCCTTCTTCATGTGCAGCGACATCATGTTTTAGACTTGCAATTTCTGGTTGTCCAATTAGTTCTGTGCCCCCATGCACCCAAGACATCTGGTTGATCTTGGGCAATGTCTGGGAAGACTGAAGTGGAGCTGGGATCTCATCTGAGACGGGATTTCTGCCTTCTTTTGAGCTGATAGCTGGATCCCTAGAAACTGGCAAATGAGATTTGCCGGATGTGTGGGTGATGTGCGCCACTGGCAGGTCGACACATCCACCTGCTGTGGTGTCAGGCTGGTGGAATCGTTGCTGGGCTTTGGTCCACCTCTTTGTTTTGGCCAAGTTCTGCATGCTATCTAGAGACAGGGAGACGTCTGCACTTGACCCCAGACCTGCACTTTGGTTAACACGCATGTCAACACTGATCTGGAAAATTATTCACACAGAAAAGAAGTTATAAAAGAAGCAAAAGTGAAATACAAATGATGCATATGGCAGGTTAAGCAGTATAAAAAAATTTGTCTTATTCTAATATGTTATTTCCATTGATTAAAACACTATTAGTTGTTTTTTTAAGCACACACTGAGTGACTAAGAAGTTGATGCATTTCTTGCACAAATTTTCTAAAGTGTTTGAATGTATAGCTGAATGTATAAATTTATGTCCATTCAAGTTTTTTTTGTAATCTATTTACATTCAAGTTTATCATGTTACTAAAAATAAATATCATAGTCTTGGACAATATATCGCAGTGACTTGAATGCAGAAAGTTTCTTAGTGTTATAAATAAATAAAACAGTGTACAACAACAGGTTTAAGCTGAGTACTTACTGGTTCTGAAATACCAGAGCTGGACTTTCCAAGACCTTGACCTTCTACCCATCCCATCTTTGCCAGCATCTTGTGACCTTTGTTTTGGGAAGATATGGGGCTAAACGAAAAAAAAAAAAAGAAAGCACTAAATAAAAAAAATCATGTCTGATTGATCAATGAACTTCTTCTACTACCTGATGTCTGGAACAAAGTTTCAAATTTAGAATTGCTGTAGAAAATGTTTAACATAAAATGTTACACACAACCATCAAAATATCAATCTTACCTTTGCACTGAAGCAGGAACGTCATCCTGTTTGTTAACGTTATATTCACTGCCAATATATTTCTGTCTCAGGTAAGCCTTGTCAGTGTAATCTGAGCCAGGTAGTACAGCACCTGGATTTTCATAATGGCTATTCTGAAAATATTAATTAATATCACTTCTTTATACATGTGTTACTGTTATCTAGAACAAGCAGAGGGCAGATTAAAGTCTCTAACAGGATTCTGTGCATTTCAAGTTGTCCGCAACGAAATTCATGAAATTTCTTTTTTAACTTATCTCTGATTTACTACTTTTCTAATGAAATACTGCAAGCAGATTACCTGAAGTCCGTATTTTTTCTTGATATTTTTCAGTTCTTTTTTTCTTTGCCTGTCTTTTTCTTCTTTAGTCAGCAGAATATAATCTGCGCAAAAAAAAAAAGACCAAACAAAAAACATCTAAAAAACATAATTTTAGAATTATCAGGACTGTGTTTAAAATATTTTAAACAATACCACACAATACTGCTAAAGCCATTCAATATTTAAATAAAGCTACAGCGCTGACAACCTGTATCAGGTGACCTCAAAATAAACCTTAAGTTTTCACTAAAATGTATTCAATAATCCTCAGTGTTAAACAACTTTCTTTTGGATTGGTTAATCCCAGCCAAAAAAAAAATTACCTCATGTAGAGAAACATTAAAAAATTTATTTTTCTTTAACAATTCAAAAAACCTAAAATTCTATGTGTTGCTTACCATTTTTTACAGGATTTTGTGCTTTAAGTTTGGCTAGGACTTGTCCAGGTTCACATTCTTCACACGTGTCATTACCTTTGTGGATATGCAACAACAGCCGAGTGGAACCAATCTCTAAAAGATCACCATGACCCAGATTGTGACTCTCACTAACACACTTGCTCTGTTGATGGGCAGAGATCATGAAAGCAATACACCAGTAATAAAAGACCAATGTAATTAAAACCGTGTATATAAAATAATAGCGATGATTCACACATAACGACAACAGAATAAAAATATACTACTCAATGTAATTAAAATATGTTCTAACAAATCACATTTTACTTACAACAGATATTCTTGTGCCATTTAAAACTGTTCCATTTTGACTACCTTTATCCATGAGAGTGTAGCAACTTTTTTCATAATCATAAATTACTTCAGCATGGAGCTTTTAATTCATAAATTTAAAAAAAGAAGGTAAAAATGTCACAATTTCAATAATTTCAATTTTTTTACTTACAAATGCAGTATAATAATACTGATGTGACATATTTTCTTTCTCTTCAAGTGAACAGATAATATTAAAAATGAAATCGCTTAGATATTAGGATAAAAAAAGCCAACTAACCCATTATTTGTGTAGATAACTAACAAAGATAAAAAATACAGACGACTTTAAAGAAAAATGATTTATAATTTTACCTAGATAGATGCTTTCATTACCCGAATGACCGAGTGTGTAGTAAGAAAAATATTTTGAAAATTGTTTATTTAGTCACTAGTTATGACTGACAAGTTGATACATTTGAAAATACACTGGATACTTCAAGACATTTTAGTTTTACAGTTCTCAGCAGCAAGTTATAATTCTCAAAAATAGTGGCAGCTTTTGAAGGACTGGTTGATATAAAAAAACAACTAAATAGGTTGTAATTCTATTAAAACTCATTTCATGCCCTACCCGTTTCAATAGCCTTCTGATACAGAAACTCTATTCTAATCAGAAGATCAGCCAGAAATGTACATTCTAAAAATTAAAATTAGAAAAAAAATAATAACAACAAGTTCAAAATAGAAGTTTGGACTGAAAGTTTGAATTTTTTGAAAAATTTGCCGTCAATTGCCTGCATGCACAGCATTGGTAAATTTTTTTCAGTCTTCATTTTTTTATTAAGTATATATATATATATATTTATATTCTATTAATTATATACATATATATATTTATATTTTATTAAGTATATATATATATATTTATATTTTATTAAGTATATATATATATATTTATATTTATTTGAATAGGCTGGAAAGAACGAAGTCTGACAGTTATGTTAGTCAATAATTTACTGAATTCTTAAGTTTTTTTACACTTTGGGCTCGGATATTCATGAAAAATCATATCTTTTTTTAATCTAGTGGTATATTTTATTCATACACATTTTAATAATACATGTATTGCACTTAGTCTGAACAAAATAGGGCAAATTTTTTTGTCATATTGATGCATATTAATGCATATTTCAACTATTTTAGGACGTTTGTACCTATTTCGTGAAAATATGCCATAAAAGCTTTTGCTTGTCTAAATGCATTTAAAAAATTTTACAGAATAATATTTTCATGCTATTCTTTTTTCCACCATCAGAGGAAAAAAAGATCTACAACCAAAACCAAAATTGGGGGAGAGGGAGGAGGCGGAGTGTGAAACATCTGTAGTACATGTATTAGAGAGTACATGTATTAGAGAGTATTTAGTCAAAAAAAACAATTTTTTAAAATTAATTTTTAACAGTTATTTAGCTTGATGAAAAAAAAAATATTGTAATACTAAAGACATTTATACATATATACATATAAATAAAAAACTTTTTATTTATGTTTATTATTTAATAATTTGGTCTACTTATTGTGATATCATAGCGTTTAAAAAGTAAATGTGGTCTGCTCCCGTAGAGTGACATGAAAAGCAACATTTGAGATTTCTGCATTGTTTGATATATGTAGTGAAGACATCTTCCCTTTGCACTCATAAGTACACACACACACACACTCTCTATCTATCTATTAAATACCATTAAAACAAAATGTGTTGATTTTTTTACATCTGTATTTTGGTGAACATATTGTAATAGTCACTTCGCTAAATAATGACTAAAGTTTGGTGAAAAAATCTCCAGTACTGATAGTAGTGTTTTATTTTGTCAATTATGTGAATTTGTGTCGAAGAGAAAAAAAAATGTACATTTCAACAGCATTGTAACACAAGATTGTAACACAGCAAAACATGTGGGATTAATGACCAGAGATGTCATAAAAAATAGATAATAGTTGCTATTTAACAGCTGACAAAGTTCTTCCCCCAATGTGAATGCGAAAGACCTGGGTTTATTGATGGTTACATGCAACAATCATTTAAATAAATTAGACAATGCTAATTTTCGTAATTTTTTAAAAAAATACAAATTGGTACAATGTGACAACCGAAGATCATTTCACTTCTAAACCTAAAATGCATGTTGTGATCCAATACAATAGAATTAGCAACTTAAATAGAGGTGATGCTTTGCAGCTTTGAAAAGTACTTTATATTTTTACAAGAAGATTATGTAAGTCATAATTAAATCTTTCTTTAAATACGCATAATATTTAGTGTGTATGTGCTAATTTTGAGTCCTCTTTAGGGCATATTTCTGTGCCTATTTTTACATTTTCTTAGGTCATAGAAATCACTGGGGCTGAGTCTGTTGTGGCCAACCAAAGAACCACTGGAACGGTCAGAGGAGGCGAAGCTGCCACAGGATTTTGGTTGCAAGGATATTCATATGCCAAAGCATAAAAATAAAAAGTTTGTTTGCAAACAAAAGAAATACTCCTGCCGTTAACCACACAACAAAGCAAGGGAAATGGCTTTAAATAGTTATGTACTCACTTTGCTAACATTACTGTCAGATATTTCAACAGCGTGCCTCATATTCTTTTCACGCCCAATGGTGCCACCAGCACACGTTATTATATATAATGATCCCGCAGGCAAATGTTCAGAGGAATCCACTATCACTCGAATACAAGGAGGATAGTTGTCAGCTATCTCTGTAAAGATAAAAAATATCTTTAACTATCACACTTACAAGAAAAGAAATAAGTTTTTTTTTGGCAATACACAAAAAAAAAATTCATTCTGACTGTCAAGGATTTTTTAAAAATATATAATCGTACTTTGGTTAATGATGATAATCCTGTATTTAAACTAAATGATGCCTTATATATTTGCGAGGGATGGAGTCAGAAATGAAAAAAAAAATATACATCATATTTTGTGAGAAAATTTTTAACTTTTATTAATCTTTGTTCATTTCTGCATCAGTTAATAGCATTGTTTTCACAATTAAGGGCACTAATTTAGAAGTAACGTTTCTTAGCCCAAGAATCCCCCCACATAATTTTTACAATATATTTATGATGCCATTTTGGTTTGCAGGCAATGCGACCTATACAAAATAGTAAAAATTGGTGATGTTGGAAAAAATTATTAAAAACAGAATAAAATGAAATTAGACAATGTTTATGGAACAACTTAATTTTTTAACTAATAAGTGATCTAAATATTTTTTTTAATTTCTCAATCCATCCTTCGCCATCACCCAACCTAAACCCTTGTATTATCACCATAAACAGTGTTAAGGAAAAAGTGAATAAAAAATATCACACATTATATTTACTTGAAAAATGTAAAATAAATAAACCCTAAATACAGGCAAAACTCTAGAAATACAACACTAATGTTAAGATGCTTCAACATAACCAATTAATAATGCATCATAAACCAAAACCTGCGATGATACCCAAGATATTTTTCCATTATTGCCAGGGGCGCAACCAGTATGTTGAAGTTGGTAGGGTCCCAAATATTAGGGGAGATGAAAACTGGTATGTCTGCCCCCAAATTTTGGTAGGGTTGAAAACTAGTGGCTTGATTTTTGGTAGGGTCCAGACCCGCACGACCCGTACATCGGTTGCGCCCATGATTATAGTAGCTGGTTAACTAAGACAGTCATTAACAAAAATATCACTGTATTTAAATAAAACTGATAAAAAAATTTTTTTTTTTACATGTGTCTCACAATGAATCCTTGATAAAATATAATTCAAAAGTAACATTAAATCTTGACAGATTGCTATTTCTCATATGTATTAAATAAATATCCAGTTTGTTTATAAAGACTTCAAGAGTTTTGTTTAACTTTTAAACTAACTTAAAATATGTATATGTGGAGGGGGGAGGGTGAGAAGGGGGGGTAATGCAAATGAAAGATAAGTGAAAATTCTAATCAAACCAGAGAGAGGATCAGGTGGAATGTCTAAATTCGGCAAGTGCACTGCCATCATCTCATCTGAATGGACTCCCATTGGCTCTTCTGAACTACAGCTGTCATCAGTTATCTCTCCAGATTCCAGCTCTGATTCACCTGTAGCAAGACTCCCAGATGAATCATCCACCTCCTCTGCATGTACAGTTGGATTTTCTATTGTAGCAGCATCAAGGATATTTGTCTGTAAACTATCCCAGTTTTTCACAGCCTTTAACTGAAACTTATTTTTACATTGTTCCTCTGAAATATTTGTATCCTCTTCTGGATCACTAATCATAATTACATCACCCACAGAGACTTTAAGTGAATTATCATTGCTTGTTTTCTTTGAAAGTTTTCTTCTTCTTTGCATGTTACATTTTTTTTTCATCTTCTTTTTCCCGGCAGAGTTTTGCACATCTTTTTTTATCTGCAAAAAAGGGAAAATGAAATATTTTTGGTACAGCATCAAGATGATTGAAATTTAAAATATCATTGTTACCTAGGGCATTTTTCTTGCACAACCGAGCATCAATTTTCATAGACATGAACCGAGAGGATAAAGACTCTACATCAGACGTCTCCCCTTGCCTATTCAAGCACTGCTGCAATGAGATATGTGAAGATTTGAAGAAAGTCTTCAACCAAGTCAATACAGTTTTCTGGTTCCAGTGTAAAAGAAAATTTCTTGAGCTTTAACATATTTATCTCTCATTTATAAAACAAATGATAATGTCATATATATATATATATATATATGTATATATATATATATATATATATATATAATGATAAAGTGCCAAACAACCTTATTTACATTTAGCAAGCCATTAGTTCATAAGTTTTTCTTTTTTGAAAGATAAAAATACATGTAGTTTCATTATTTCTTGACAGTTAAGCTGTATCCTAAGATGGGATATTACCTAAAAGATGTTCACATAAAAATTATATAAACGAAATTATAAATTAACTTTAAATTTTAAATACAAGACATGCTGGAATTTAATAATCTATGGCCATCTGCTTTCTATATACAAAAAATTTACATTTATTTCATGATAAAAATAATTTATTAAAAAGATGAACATCAAAGTAGAGAAGATAAGATCATATAAAAAACAATTTAAAACAATATAGATTTTGTATTAACTGTCATTGAATGTTACAAAATATAAAAGAATAAAAAAAAAATACCATAATATTATTGGAACCACTAAGAAGATCTTGAGGCTGCGTTTCTGCATGGATCATAGAATGTACATTATACTGCCCTGACAGTTCATCATAATGGTAGTAATTGCCAGAAGTGTAGTCATAGAATAAAGACTGACTCTAATGATAAAAAAATATTGAAAAAGTAAAATGTATATGATTTCAACAAAAATAAAATATTGTATTTATAACACAAATATATCATAGTGATTTTTATGTTACATGTTTGGAAATTACAGCTAATGAAATCTCAAATTTGTTTAATGTTTAAAAACTTTAATAGACACACAGTCAACAATTAATTTTTTTCTTAATTGAATTATTTAGCAAACTTAAGCCACAAAACAGCAAGAAAATATATTGCTGCAAAATGTATTGAATAAAATCTTACCGAGTCCCAATAATACCCAGTAGCAGGGTGATAGTATAGCCCTGAAGCTGGGTCATAAATATATTCCTCTGGATTATTTGCCTCTTGGTTATGTGTATTTTCTGCATCGTTAATTTCAGTAGTAGCAAGAGACTTCAGTTCTGCCTCAATAGTTGCCTTCACTGTTTCAGCAATAGACAAAGAAGTTGTATCCTATAGAATTAAATATAAAACTTGTATAATTTGCGTATAACTTTTCATAAACATCTTTAATTATAAAAATATAAAAAAAACTAATGAAAAGAAAAAAAAATTGCTTCCTTACTTGTGAAGAATTATCTCCCCATATTGGCATTGGTTTATTTCCATAAGCTGAAAAATGGAAACTATTAAGTAAAACAAACTAATTTTAGAATAATGACGGATAATAAATTTACCATCTTCTGTTAGCAAACTGGTTCAATGAATCAATAAAGCAATATTTATTTTAGTTTAATTCCTTTTGTAAATTTATTAACAGTAATAATAAATATAATAACTGTTTAAAAAAACACCCTTTTCACTTAAATGTGGCAGGGGAAACTTTCTGTATCTTGTTTAGGTCTAGGACAATGTTTTTTTAATCCCTTCTTTACATCCCCTCCATAATAAATATTAGAAGTCCCTGATATGATTAGATGTTTATCTCTTAGATCCTATAAAGCAGTGGTCCCCAACCTTTTTCTCGCTACGGGCCGGTCAGAGTTTGATAATGTCACTGCTGCCCACTACCGGTAAGCTCCATGGCCTAAGGTTTGTCAGTTTTTGGAGTGTCCTTCTTTCATTCCCACATAGTGCAGTGGCCAAGTAGGCACCACAGGAAATATATGTAGGTGGCTGGTACTCGCCAATAGTCAATTCTGTAACCCATATCATGCAAATCATGTAGCAGCATGAACATCTGGCTTGCTAACAAATCACCACCCAGCCACCTACATAGCTATAATCATCGATATAGCATAGAAACTAAACTGGCCATAAGTAACTGGTTTGAAGATCTGTCAAATGCATCATTCAATTCTAGATCCCAACCTGATATTACCAAGCCACCTTTGCCATCCGTAATGATGACACTAAATTAAAATCACCACTGAAGGGCAACATTTAAATCTCTTTTTGCTTTTAGTTTTACCAAATCAGCAGTATTTAAAATGTACACAATTTGTTTTTACTCATAAAACTGTGCATATTTATGTACCTAGCCATGATGATCAAGCTGGCCAAAGCTATAATTCAACCTAATAAGCTGTAAAACATTTTTTTTAATCCTACCTTCCTCAATTAGTGTTTCTGTGACCTGAGTATAAGCCTCAATAGTATTGACCACAGACTTATTTTTCCTAAAAATATGCATCTGAGCACTTAACTCAGATAATTCCTTTCTGAGATCTTCATTGTAGCTGTTAGATTTTTCTAGCAATCTTTCAGCTTTCATTAGCTGTTTCTGTAATTTTTCTATTTCAGTATCTTTCTGAATCAATACATTTCTTAACTCTGTTAAATTATCTTGCACTTGTGTATTGTTTACAGTAGTGTCAGTAGACTGGGTAGAAAAACATTCAGTAAAATTTAAGTTGTTTTCCATTTTACAAAACTTTTTCTTCCAACTATCAAAATCTATCCACATGAATAATTTCAATCATATTTGTTGTTCAACAACAACTTGATATAATTTTTCTAGACCTCTAATATTTATTTGAAAAGAAAAAAAAAACTAGCTTTCGAAATGAAATGTACATTAGAAACGATGTTATGCTCATTTATTGTAGCACACATTTTAGCAGTTAAAAATTTTAATTTATAAGCTTATTTAGGTAAGTGCATAAACAACGCCATAGTGTGTAGTCGGGCTATATAGCACTGTGTTCTTAAGGATACATTTTAAATGAATGTATACTCATTTTAAATAAAAACAATATTACTTCCTTATTATATATTGGTACAGTTTTTTGCTACTAGCTATTTTTTGTAAACTACTCCATATCGAAGATGGTAAGTTCGAAAGTTGACAAAAGACAATACATCAAATAAATGATCGATCAGTATAATATGAGTGACATACATATTTCTAATATCATAGGACTGAGGTCCAGGATACAATTTTATAACAGTTTAGGAGTCAGCATCATAAGACGTTAGGTTTAAAAACAATGACAGCCTAATAGTATAAGTTTAGGGCCCTCAAAATTTGTCTAAGATTGGGCTTGCCTTTGGCTTTGCTTATTTTATAAGCATGGCTTTTTTTGGAAACTTTGGTATGAAGATAGCATCTACATTATCGATCTTTGTATGACTCATTTAAATGCTTGCATACAATATTCTTTTCATTAATCATTTTAATGTAGTGGAATAGTATGCTGGATGTAATAATAATGTAATTGATTGGTACTTCGATACAAAATAGAAAATAATTAAATATAATATATACTAATATAGAATTATGATTATAGGAACACTTGAGACCAAACATTTACTTCAAAACTATATATTTTATGAACCTTTAAAGACAGAAAATACTAATTTTTAGCCACTTTTTTTCCTTTTTATAATCATGTGTAGATGATATATTATTGCATGTGATTTTATTTGTGTTATGTTATTTGAAAAAAAAATGTTTGTTCAGCTGTCAAGACACTTAGACAGGTTGCCAAAACCAAAATTAAAGATATTATACTTTGTAACTTAAAAACTATTCAAGAAATATAATATGATGCATATACTCTGTAACTTCTGTAAAAAAAAAAAAAACGTTTAGATTAATGTGGAAGGGGAAAATAATATGTGTAATGTAACCATTTAGGACAGCATTAAACATCAGCACAGGTTTTAGACCATTTCCCAAAAATGCTTCGCAAGTCTGCTTATTGAAGTACCTTAACAGCTATATTTTTTTTCTATTTAGGAGCCACAGAAGATACCTTCTTGGGGTGCCCCTGCTGCAGGTGGTGTAAAGTCAAGCCCCAGTTGTCATAGTCCTCAAACTCCAAGTCCTAGTCCTTCATCATTTATTCAAGGGAGGCAGCAAAGCTCAAATCGCTATCAGAGACGTAGCCCCTATCATATGAACACCAGTCTAAGTAAAAATGACACACTAGATAATTTAAAAAATGAAGATAGTCCAAAATCTTTCCAAAACTTCAGCTCAGGTAACCCATATCAAAACTGCGGTAATAAGTTCAGTTCAGATAATCCATACCACAAGAATCACAACGGTATCTACCAAGGGCGAAATAATTCTACACCCAACACCAGACAATTTTCTCATTCAAGTCCAGTAGTGTCAAATGGGCCGCAGCCGAGATTTAGTCCTCATACACCATCCAGAAACCATTCTCAGAATTTTCACACACCATCACCTGTCAGATTTGCCAATGACTCTTCAAACAATCATTCAAATTATGTTAAAGTAAGAAAATTGTATGCATTACCTTTACTCTTGTTGATAATAACCCTCTACTCTTCTAAATATTCTGTTTTGCTAATTAACAAATTGTATTTATTGGCTGCAAAAAAAGATTATTTTTTTTAAGCTTATTCAATTTTTTTTTTCTTATCTAGAGACCTTATACCCCAAGGAATAAAGGTCTAAGGAACCCAGGGGGCAGTGACAATATTAGAGATTACATCAGTCACAGTATGCTTGAGGATCCTTGGAAGGATGTGCCAGCAACACTCATAATGCAGCAAAATTGAGCTGTTGTTATCTGTCCTTTTATTGTTTTGTTTTTTGTATTTTTTCCCCCCTGAAATTGCTTTTTTAGTTGTTGACCTAGTGTAATTGTTTTAATATTAGTGTTAAATATTAATATAGTCTCAATAAATATACTATAATTTATACATCGTTTTAAATTTTTTGTTTGGTGTTTTGTCAAAAGTACATGTAGAAAACTAAAGTCCACAGCTATTTTTCAGCCTAGTTTGCTTCTCTCATATTTATTTTCAAGCCATTTTGAAAATACTGTCTCTTATTTTTCCACTACGTGTATTCTATGTAGGCTCATACACTGTCATTTTGAATCAAATCCTTCTCAATACAGAAAGTTCTGTTTACAATGTATGCTATGACTTATTTTTGAAGTATTCTGAATCATTTTATTAAGATAATCAGCCGATTGGCCATATTACTATTCACCTTGTATGCTGTGTATTTGTGTAGGAAAATCAGCAGATCCCTATTTCAGTTCATTGAAATGTAGGGGCTTTTTAAAAAATCTGTGCCGTAAGCTTATTAGTCCACTTGTCTCTTATCCATATATATATATTTGTTCATATACCCCTATTGCTAATACATTACATGTTATAAACTGTACATAATGTAAAGACTAACATTTTAAATGTATAGCTGAATTAGATATAAATATGTATATACTTTGTTTTTTTTAATCATGTCACTGTATTCATTTTCACCAACCAACCAATGCTCTTAATTGTAATTTCAATCACATCCTTTAATGATAAGTGTTGAATAGAGTTACCAATAAATTTTTTTTAGATATATTGAATACCTCATGCTTTACTTGAAGTTATTGCCATCTTGTTTTATTTAGAAGACATTAAATATGTAAGAAAAAAAAAATACAAGAAGTTATTATTTGTTTTTACCCAATACCTGGTACTTTTGTTTGATGTTTTTTTTTTTAACCAGTTATATCGACTATATATTCAGAAGCACTAAATTGTTTAGTGGCTTGAGATATGTGCTGTTTGAGGAATTGGAACTTTTTTTTTGTTTTATTTTGTTCCTGAAGTCACATGTACAGTTTATATTCTTAATTTGCAACCAACTGTGTTAGAAATGAAGGCAGTTTATAGATATAAAAATTAGTAGTGTCCTGATATTAGAATCTGACATTAGCAAATGTAAAGAAAAAGTAATTTTGAATTGATACAGAGATAATTCAAAATAATATGTGATGTTCTAATTAGTATATTTGGCAGTGTTTAGTTTTTAATCTTCTTTTTTGTACTTATTGGCAATGAAATTGGGAAAACAATTAAAGCAGCTTCTCATAAGATGATCAGTGAAAAAATTCTTTTTGACATAACAATATAATCACCAACCAAGCTGAAGTCCCACATTTTAAATATTGCCATCTCGCAGTGTACATGTATTTCACACTTCTCTCATTGGGCTCTACGTGTTATAGCCCCAAATTTTATAATGTAAATATGTGAAATGTTTACCTAATTCACCACTACAATGATCATCATTGTGAATTTCAGTATTGTTTTTTAGCTACTTTAGTCTTAGCTTATAAATAGTTTAGTCTTAGCTTATAAATAGTTTAGTCTTAGCTTATAAATAGTTTAGTCTTAGCTTATAAATAGTTTAGTCTTATCTTATAAATACTTTAGTCTTAGCTTATAAATACTTTAGTCTTAGCTTATAAATACTTTAGTCTTTGCTTATAAATACTCTAGTCTTAGCTTATAAATACTTTAGTCTTAGCTTATAAACAGTTTAGTCTTAGCTTATAGTTTAGTCTTAGCTTATAAATAGTTTAGTCTTAGCTTATAAATAGTTTAGTCTTAGCTTTTAGTAGTTGAGAGTGAGCAACCATGTGTCTACATTTTTTTATCCTATAATTTTTGTTACTTTACTAAGTTCTACTGAGGTGTTTCGAATTTTCACATAACACATACCAGTACTTCAGTGATATAGTTGTGAGGTCTAGTACCCTGTTTCACATACCAGTACTTCAGTGATATAGTTGTGAGGTCTAGTACCCTTTCCTCAGCATACTTTTTTTCACAGTGTAGATTTTTGTTTACCCAATTCTTTCTTTTTAAATTGGATCTTGATTATATTTTTACTGAATGTCTAACATCTGACGCCGGTTGTCGCCAAAATTAATATAAATCAAGATTATGTTGTCAAGTAGGTGAATGAAGGGGCAATAATCACATGATAAAGCTAAATTTTTCTTACAGTAAATAAAGTTCTAATTTTACTAGATTTACAGCTTAATTTACTTTACAAACATCAAACAAAACTTGAGTTTGGAAGTATTTTGATAACCACCCTATGAAATTGTCGTGATTTGATAAATTTCAAAATATGGTACCAAGGTTTGTTTGTTGCTTTAAAGTAGGGCTGTACCGAAGTTCGGCTCCGGCTCCGGCCAAAAATCCGGCCATTTTACAAATCCGGCTCCGGCCAAATTTTTGGATTTTGGCCGGATTTTCAGCAGGATTTCTGTCTTACTTTACTGTTTATCTTGTTCTCCTAATATCGCCCAGTGAACACTAAACACATTTCTATGGCTGTTAACTGTTTATCTTGTTCTCCAGTTATCACCCAGTGAACACAAAACACATGTATGTAACAGTTCCATTCTGTTATATCGCCGGTCTCAGTGTGGTGAAGATATGTATAACATACCTTCTCCACCTCAGTAGCCGGTCTTATAAAGTTGTTGTCCGATGACCTCGTTACGAATGATACAGTTTCATAAGCTAAATATAGCCATAACTTTTGGAATCCCACGTTACAAACAGTGATGTTTAACCTCATTCTAATAGATCCAATTATTTAATTGAACGGCACACAAATATTCCTGCAAAACAGCGCGCGAGGGTTACCCATACCCAGAATTCCATGCAAAAATGTACATTTTTGTCGCGAACCAGTTATCGAATCATTTCTAATTGCAATTGATTTTTATTTTCTTATTGCAATTTTATACAGCAACTAGCTGTACCCTGCAAAGCCTTTGCATGAAGATAGCCTATTGTAAAGCCAGTGCCAAACCTAGGGATTCGGGGGCCCCGGGGCTTGGCCTCTTTTGAGGCCCCTGCATTTTGACGTTTGGTCCTCACTTTAGGGGGCTCCCCTCAAGCTGGGCCCGGCGGGACTTTTGATTTTGGATGTAATATCACCCATTGATATAGGATGTAAGCACTCGATGGAATTCAACGTTCTACATGCTACGTCGACTGTGTGAACAGCATCGTGCACTGACTATTTACTGTTCAGAAGTCGATGGTACTTCCTGTCCAAGTGCACATCAATGGTCTGTTGCTGAAAATGCTGTATCAACTCTGGCACCTTCTGAAGAGGTAACACGGAAGTAAGCAGTGATGCAGTACGTATTTCACTTGCAATACCTATTGTTGCAGTTTTGAGAAACCTGTTGACAAAGGACGATAATGATGCAGGGGTAAAAACTATGAAGTCAAGACTGCTCGAACCAGTGAATAAACGTTTTGACAACATTGAGCATGAACCCCTGTATGCAGTTGCAACATTGGTTGACCCACGATTTAAACAGCGATTCTTCACGGAACAACAACTGACAGCAGCCAAGGCAGGTGTCCTGCTAGCATTCAGTAGTGTCAAACAGAGTGCTGTGCATTGGCGGCGGAATGAAAAATTTAATGGGGGGGGGGGACACCAGTGGTACTGTGGGTGATATTCAAGTTGATCAGAATGAGATTGAGACATCTAAAGAATTGCCAGCTAAGCAACCGCGTCTGGATACGTCTGGTAGTGGCAAATCAATTCTTTGGGATTGCATTGACGAGATAGTACATACATCAGCAAGTGCAACTAACAGTGAACAGCAGGAACCAAGAGGTATAGACATCGAACTACCCAAGTATCTGGCTGAACCAGTGATTAATCGGCAGGAGGATCCATTGCATTGGTGGAGACAGAATATGGAGTGTTTCCCTAGTCTTGCTGCAGTTGCTCGCAGGTACTGGGTGCACCACCAACAAGCGTTTCATCAGAGCGCTTGTTCAGTGTAGCTGAATGATCATCGTAGCTCACTGTTGCCAGAGAATGCTGCTCGTCTTATTTTTTTGAAGTAGAACTCGAAGCTGATCAAAGAGTAGAATGGCAGTTGACACTTGACAGTTGACACACAATCGATTTGAATTTGAAAAACTTGAAAACTCTTAGAGTATTTTAATTTTTACTTTTTAGGACTACTTTTTTGTTATTTACAGGAAATGGAAATCAAATCAAATATCATTTGAATGATTGATTTACAGTTTTAATTACTATTTCGCCACTGTTGCCACTTTCCCAGCAGCTGATTACTATTAGTGATTACTGAGATTAGCCAAATTCTGCAAACTATCGTTACTATCGTATTTATTCTAATAATATCCCATATTATTTCTAATAAATTAAATAATAACAGCCCATTCACCATTTCTTGGCCCATGTTTTAAGTTCTGAATAGAATTGTATTTACCTGAGAGACTGAGACATCCAATAATCCCCCGTCTCAAACTGAGGGGGGGGGGGAGTGTCCAATCTATTCTGATATGTTTACAACTTTACAATAAAGTGACAACCGAATCCGGCT
>JAGDYQ010000011.1:9286599-9305111 GCA_021962125.1 Bulinus truncatus
GTGTCCTTCTCATTGGAGGAACCTGTATACCTGTCATTGGAGGAACCTGTATACCTGTCATTAGAGGAACCTGTGTCCTTCTCATTGGATGAACCTGTATACCTGTCATTAGAGGAACCTGTGCCCTTCTCATTGGATGAACCTGTATACCTGTCATTGGAGGAACCCATGTCCCCTTTTAACTTATGTACTCAGTGATATTAGACGCACATATTTATGGTTGGTATTCTGATGAGAGTAGAGATATGTGGTTGACTGACATACGTGTGTATCACCATCGGTATTGGAATTCTTATTTAAAGTTGTTTGTTTTGATTTAGGATCGAAAAGATCCAGTCCTTGATTAGTCTTAGCTTTACTCTTAGGTCAGTAAACGCTGTCGTTGAATCTTAGTATGGGATAAACTTGTTATCCTACTGCTTGGAGTGTTATTCATATATCCACTAACTTCACATCAAGACTAAAACTTACTTAGACACATCACCAGGTGTTGAGTATTTTATTAGATTTATTCCACACCACACAACTAAACCAACACCACAGTGCACCAAAAGTAGAAACTACATTAAACAACAAGTTACCAACTGCTATCAGATATCGTATTGCACATATTGAGGGCATGGGCGTCGCTAGGAATTTTTCCGGGGGGGGGGGGGCAAAAATTTTCGGGGGGGGGGCAAATAACAACTTTATGACATTTTTTTTAAATGTAAGGGGGGGGGGAGCAAATGCCTCCCAATCTTATATAACATTTTTTTCAAAATGTAGGGGGGAGCAAATGCCCCCCTTGCCCCCCCCCCCCCCCCATGAATACGCCCATGATTGAGGGAAATATTCAACATATAAAAAAAACAAAAAAAAAAAAAAAAAACAAAACGAGAGAATAAATTTCATCGAAAACAAAGGCAAGTGATGCGCCATTATGAATTTGAAAACTTGAAACTCAAATATTTTTTTCTTGTTTAGGCCAGTGATGAGTAGTGATGACGTATGCGATTGTTTGTTTTCCCCACAATAGCAACCAGAGATTGTTTGAAAAATGCAAGGCCTTGGTGTGTGTGTGTGTGTGTGTGGTGGTGGTGGTGGCTGTGGGTGGGGAGCTGCCACGATTAAGTTTATTTTGTTACATTGATTATGTTAGATACAAGTTGTTGTGAGATAACTGTGTTGAGGGGAAAAAAAAGAGATAACTCGTTATTGTTGGTTAGGGCAATGATAAAGACCAGTGGTTCTCGGAAGGGTCGAGAAAAGTAAACAACAACAACAACAACAAGCAGGTCTCTTAGCGGGGTCGCAAATCTGAAAATTTTGAGTACAACTGATATAGGCAGATCATGATTATAAAAGTACATGTTGTTTTTACTGTAATAATTATATTTGGCCTCGGAATTTAGATTAGTATAATTAACTGGCCACTATAGGAAGTAGATTTAGCAGACGATAGTAAAGACAGACGACCACAGAGTTTCATTAGGGAAGGACGTATCTTTTGAAGACAACAATATATTTTGTGAATCTCATCATAGCATCCAGCTATATTATGTGTAAGTATAAAAGTATTTCAATATCTACAAAGTAAGAGAAACATTTATATTTGAATAAATATGTATATATTTTAGCCAACTTATCTCAGTGATTTTATTGTGTTGTATGTGTAACGTCTCACACATAAATCTGTGGAAATAAATAAATAAATAAGAATTAAAGCAAACTCCAAAGAGACTGGCAGGACTGTTAATACTGCAATTTAATATACGCCTTCCCAGAAGTACAGAAGATCCACAGCACAGTAGTAATAAAATAAATAATTATACATCATACCATAAATACTATAATAAAAAGATCACCATGACATAAATGGTGCAGACGTAAAGACAGCTATGGCATAAATAGTGGCAGATTGGTGATTTTAATAAAGATGATTATGACGTGTACAATTACCTGTTGCACAATGACATGTTGCACTATTACATGTTGTACAATGTCATTTTGTACAATTACTTTTATAATTTTATGTTGTACAATTACAAGTTGTATACTTTCATGTTATACAATTACATTTAGTACAATTACTTTTACAATTTCATTTTGTACAATAACATGTTCTTGAAAGTAGTTTGCATACGTTATTAATGATGTATGTTAAAGCATATATTTATATATGTAATTTCTTTTTTTAATAAGGTTAATATTTTAACAGCTCATGATTAATTTATTTTACCATCACTGGCGAACAGGTTGAAAATTAATCACCGTGAATGCAAGTTATTAAGGTAAGTAGTTTCCCCTTACAAAGTCCATACAGACCATCAGGTTCAGATGAAGCAGAATTATTCCAATGTTTCTGTAGCCACGGCTATTCAATGAGGTTGTTTGGTTAATACTAATAATACTAAGTAGTACAATGCCCAGCTGCCTTTACTTTCCCCAACACAAACGTCGGGTATCCATTGCAAGCTGGGTGGACTAAGGGACATCGATTGGACTCAAGACCTCGAACTTGAGACCTTTCGGTTAGTAGTCGATCGCTCGACCACACTGCCACGGTTGGTCGTGTGGTAAAGCGCCCGACTGTCGACCTGAGGGTCCCTGGTTCGATCTCCAATGGATATTTCTGGTTACGGTTAAAGTCATTGCTATATCTCCCGTGGTGCCTCTATGGCTATTGCACTATCGACTATGGTGGGGATGAAAGAAGGGCACCATAAAAAAAAACAACGTCCCATCAGTGGTTTATAGGATCTAAGAGATTTCATCTCATCCTTACAGGGACTTCACACCCCCCACTGCTAGGCAAAGACTTGCCGGTTAATGTATTAAGGGTCTTTATCGCCATTATTAACACCAATGGAACAGCTACTAATGTCAATGGAACAGCTACTAATGTCAGTGGTTGAATTCCTTGTTATCCTATTATCTAGATTTTCAAGAAGCCATCTAGTAATATATTCATTTCTTTTATGATAGATATCCGAGCCCACCCCTTTTCAAAATTTTTTCAGACCTATATAATGTGATTCGTCTTAAAAGGAAATTAATAGTTTTGTTGTATGTCTTTAAAGTGAAGGTGCCCGACACACACACAGACACACACAGCCAGAGTCCGCAGTGGTTTTTTTGTGTGTGTTAATTTTTCCTTATTTACAATTTACACCATTTCCTATGCCCTCAGAAAAAAAAGTGCAAATCTCGTTTAGAATTTGATCTAGCAGAGAGTCCTTATTGGCGGTCCTTAAGTTTTTAAATAATTGGTAATCTAGCGCTTAATTAGCAACTCTATTTCTGCAAACTATTGACCCCCCCCCAAAAAAAAAAGTAGGTTAATTTACGAAAAGTAGCGCAATCTGACAACACTGCAGAGTACTACCATAGGAAGAAGTAAACGGACAGCCCCAAATTTAATAATTTCAGTACAGAGAGGGTCTATTTAATAGTTTACATATAATATCTAATTTGTGGTTCTTGTAACAGATTACATATAATATCTAATTTGTGGTCTATGTAACAGATTACATATAATAACTAATTTTTTGGTCCATGTAACAGATTACTTATAATGTCTAATTTGTGGTCCATGTAACAGATTACTTATAATATCTAATTTGTGGTCCATGTAACAGATTACATATAATAACAAATTTTTTGGTCCATGTAACCATATTTCCAGGATAAAGACACATTCATTGGGGTTTCGTAAAAATAGTAAAAAAAAAAGCCAGAGTGATTTTAATAATAATTTCCTTTTTACTTTCGCTGCTTAAGTTTTATTACTCTGTCAAAAAAAAAAACCCAAAAAAAAATCTAACTTTTTTTTTTCTCAATCAATGCAAATAATGTTAGAAATCAAATAAACTCATGGTTGGATCCGTTTTTATTATTTTATTTTTGTTAAAGAGTAGAGCAAAGTAGCAACCAATCAATGCAGCAAGAGATTTATTAAAAAAAAAAAGCACTGGCCTATAAAAAGTTCCCTATTACTTTCTAACTTTGCCCCACCCCACCCCTCCTTCCCCAACAAAGTAGCCGGTACTTTATTACTAGCAGGCGTCCCGGGTACGGGCGGGTAATAAATATTACCGCCTAACAAGGATCAGCTGTCGATAAGACGCAGGGCGGCATTACAGAGGAAGAATGAGTAGGAACCAAATAATCTAGTTTGTTGCAAGAGGTCGAAAGAGTGATCGTAGAGGAGGGAGGGAGGAGGGGAGTTGGGGTATAGGGGTTTGGACGAGAAAAACGCTGGAGGGGGCGGGGAGCTCCTTTTTTTTTCTCTCTCTCTCCCCCCACCTTTTTCCGTTTTTTTTTTTTAGCTGTTTCCATCCATTACAGCAATTGAATCAGATGTAGACATCCCCCTTTCTTCTCCGGGTTAATGTTTTTTAATTCACGGCGAGAGAGAAAACGAAAGGAGAACAGATCAGACTAATTACCGGAATAACAAGACGACGTCACAAATACAACAAACTAGCAACATCAACTGCTCTCTTTCTTTTTTTTTTTACTTTATTCCTTTTCGATTTTTTTGTTGTTGTGTGTCGTCGTGTGGCCCTCCTGATAAAAAATATACCGACCTTTAACGAAAAGAAAATGAACTTTTACAATGAAGATATTTTTATCGCCATTCTTTTATATCGCACAAAATAAACAAAAATAAATAAAAAAAGAAACATTCAGATGGGAGTGGGCGAAAATAAAAATCTTCCATTTATGAATCTCATGTATTAATAAGATGATATCGCTGTGAAACTGGTTTTTCTCTTCATTTTTTTAAAATATAGAATAGGGGTGAACTCATCAAAAGGGGGCAATTTTCGTTTTCTTTTTTTTTTGTCTTTTTTAAGATTGCATTTTATTATACTGTAATTTGTGCCGTTGTCGTCATGTCAACCCCTTCCACCCTGTCCCTTTACAAGTAAAATTGAACGTAAATGTAATAAGAATGTGAAGGGAAGTAATAAATATCCGGAAGTGGCTGACTTTGCAGACGACACTAGTGTTTTTCTCAGTTTGCTTTGAGTTTAAAGTCGGGTAAAAAAAAAAGGCTTAGAAGCTAGTGTATCTTAAATTTGGAGGAAAAAAAAAGGGGGGGGGGGATATGTAGGATTAAATAAACAATGTACCTCTACATATCTAGTACATTTGTAAACATATAAACAACCAATCAATAATGATGTAAATATATCGAAATTGTAAAGAGAAATGTGCCTTGCAGTCTATGTATGTATGTATGTATGTGTGTATGTATGTATGTATGTATGTATGTATCTATCTATCTATCTATCTATCTATCTATCTATCTATCTATCTATCTATCTATCTATCTATCTATCTATCTATCTATCTATCTATCTATCTATCTATCTATCTATCGAGACATAACATACTATCGAGACCGATACATGACAGTTTTATTTCGTCAATTTTCACCTTTACCATTACGACAACTTTATATGTCCAGGCACAAATAGCCATGGGATGGGCCGCAAGCATCTTGTCATGCGGTGTACAATTGTCATACAATTATATTTAAAAAAAAATTAAAATTGCCCCCCACCCCCTTGCTAGATTCGAATAATAAGAACGGTAATAGTGGGCCCCCCTCCCCCACTTCGCCTCCTTTAATTTTCGCCCCTGTACATTTTTTCCTTGACAACAATCCACAATTTCATTTATAAAACACCACAAGAGAATCGATTTCCACTCCCGTTGAAAACCACTGGCAGAGTATCAACATTTGAGGGTTGTTAAATAAAAATACATTTCCCCTTATCAGTTTGAGGTGGGGGGGGGGTCATTGGGTCATGGGGGTCTGTGGAACTACGACATGTCCGCTGTCTTGTACGGCCAGTTTCAACAACACATGGACCAAACATCATCTCATGTCCTCGAGCTCATGGTCATGTAGTAGTTGTAAGTGTCCTGGGTATAACCTTTCACCTCTCTCCCCCCACCCCCTCCTCTGACCATGGCTGATGACGCTTTTGAAAATGGTGAGAATTTACGGATGAAGAGGGGGGGGGGCGGAGGGTGAGAAAACCTAGCTCGTTGCTACTGACTGCAAACGGCGATTTGGTGGGTAATAAGAAAAACTGAGAAGAAGTCTTGAAAATGAGTAGAGATGGAGACTCATCTCAGGAACTGACGTCATACATAAGTGTGTTCTACTGATTGAATTATAGTTGAAAACTGTGTCTGTGCACAAAGTAATTTTACCAATAGGACATTTGAGTATCTCATTGATATGTGGGAGGGTGCACTCGTCGAGTTGTGTGTGTGGGAAGGTGCACTCCTCGAGTTGTGTGTGTGGGAAGGTGCGCTGGGCGAGTTGGGTGCCTGGGGGGTGGTGCACTCATCGAGTTGTATGTGTGGGAAGGTGCGCTTGGCGAGTTGTGTGTCTGGGGGTGGTGCACTCATCGAGTTGTGTGTGGGAAGGTGCGCTCGGCGATTCGTGTGTCTGGCGGAGTGTGCACTCGGCGAGTTGTGTGTCTAGGAGGGTGCACTCGTCGAGTTGTGTGTATGAGGGTGCGCTCGGCAAGTTGTGTGTCTGGGGGAGAGTGCACTCGGCGAGTTGTGTGCCTAGGAGGGTGCACTTGGCGAGTTGTTGTGTGTGCACCCATACTCACACAGCCTAGATTGAACCATGGTTGAATTATTTCTTTAAATTTAAAAAAAAAAGAAAAATGTATTTATTTTCAGAAAGTTTGCCTCCTAGTGCTATACATTTAATTTGTATCCCCCCCCCCCATTATGGTTGTATGCTTTCAAGACATTCATCAAAAACTGTGTCTCATTCAGAGGCAACAATCTTGCATATCCGACTTTCATCGCTGGAGCAACTGTCCTATTTTTTTTGTGTTTTTGAGCAGCAAATTTAAAGTCAGTTTCATTGTCACAAAATTAAGCAAAGCATATTGTTGTAACTCTTCCGGAAGCATGGGCGTTGCCTTCCAATTAGCCACGACGGCGCCATTTTATCACCTGGACAGATGTGTCAAATAAAGAGATTGGGGGGGGGGAGGGTGAAACAACTGTCGTTCCCCTCCCCTCCTACAACCAGCGCTATCAGGACGATTCATCGAAAGATCAGTCACGTGACCTGGTTTGGGGAAAAAAAAAAGGGGGGGGGGGCGCTGGGATCTACTTCGGACTCTTTGATATAAGTTAGTGACCAGAGAAAAATTCCTTCCTATCAACACCAAGTGCTCTACCACACTGCCGACCCTTCGTAGATGTCTATGCTGAAAACATAATATAACACTAGCTGTACCCTGCAAAACCTTTGCATAGAGTTATATCCCCTTTACTTGATCGGTAGGCTAGGTTATTTTTTGGTTTCGGGCAGATCCGATTTTTTTCATGGTTGTATTTTAAACTGGAATACTGTTGTATTAATTCTTTACTTTCGATTTAACGCACACTAGAAATGAGTATTATTATATATGATACTTCTTGGACTACCGTATTTTAAAAACAAAATGCTTTTTTAGTGTTACTTTCTCCGACACCGAATTCTTTACTTCACAACTCTAAGCCATATAGTCTTCACTAAATAAATGACCAGTGGCTAACTTCTTAATCTGATGGGGACATCATAGGTGTGTCCGCGTAGATTAAGTAAGCTAACCACATCCAGGGCATGTTTTAACGTGAAAACATTCTTAAGCCGCCGAATAGAATCACTCCCAAGACACTTGTCAACATAACCCAAGTGCCCTAACCCCTTGACCAGACAGGCGATCAACAATGATATAAAAAAAAACAACATATCACACAACGTTTCACTTTTAGACGATCGGGGGGATCTTCGATAACGAAAAAAAAAAGTAATTTCCCCTGGACGCGCCCCTGACAAGAAGGGGAGATCACCGACTTAAAGGTATGACACGAGGCCATCTCCCATGATTGGCAGGTTAATGAGTCTTCATTATTTATTAACGCCCGGGTAATAATGTCGCCATTTTGTGTGGAGTCCTCAGATATGTAGGTCAGTGGTGTGTGCCACCATCAGCACGGTGTGTGCTGTGTGTGTGTGTGTGTGTGTGATGACGTGATAATGAGGTGATTTGACAAAATCAAACATGAAAAAAAAATAAAACAACATGAGAATGTGAATACTATACTGCCAGTGCTGCCAATCTGGATATTTAAAAAAAAAATCCATATTAACATATTTTTAGAGAAATTGAGATATAATAAAATGGTAGATAATTTTAGTTTGTCTATAAAATTTAGCCTCGAGTTAAAAAAAATCAACACAAATTTCTACCAATTTTGATATATTTAACATCGATTCCAAACACGAATGGCTCTCGAAATTTAGATATTCGCGACACATCAAAAGACTTGTTGTCTTGACATTTGAAAAAAAAAAATTCTGGATTATTTTTCAAGAAAATAGTTGGCAGTCCAGATGTACAGTGCACTTCACTTGAAAATGCACAGACAATAATAGTCTTAAACCGAACCAACACGTGTGTCAAACCAACATGAAAACCGAACCAACACGTGTGTCAAACCAACATGAAAACCGAACCAACACGTGTGTCAAACCAACATGAAAACCGAACCAACACGTGTGTCAAACCAACATGAAAACCGAACCAACAAGTGTGTCGAATCAACATGAAAACCGAACCAACACGTGTGTCGAACCAACATGAAAACCGAACCAACACGTGTGTCGAACCAACATGAAAACCGAACCAACACGTGTGTCAAACCAACATGAAAACCGAACCAACACGTGTGTCAAACCAACATGAAAACCGAACCAACACGTGTGTCAAACCTACATGAAAACCGAACCAACACGTGTGTCGAACCAACATGAAAACCGAAATAAAACACGTGGTTCACTGGAGTTTCATTGTTTGTTTTTTTTAATATAAGATCAATTAACGTATTAAAGTAAAGTATTTTGACTTGTTGACCTCAAATTACCGTTGACTTTGGCCCCTAAAGTACCATTGCCTAGCCACCGAAGTGCACCCTAGCCTAGACCCACCCTCACTCCCTAACACAAAAAACCCCACTTAAGGTTAAGCTATTTTTCCACTTATGGGTAATAAGCCACTAATTCGTCCCCCTACCTCTACCCCCCCACCACCTAAACACCACGCCTGCAACATTTATTCAACGTTTGGTGGCTTGTTATATAATCTTAATATATATATATATATAAATATATAAATATATATATATAAATATATATATATATAAATATATATATATATATATATATATATATATATATATATATATATATATATATATAAGCGATTTGGGCGCTGCGTTAAATCGAAAGTAAAGAATTAATACAACAGTGCTCCAGTTTAAAATACAATCATGAAAAAATCGGATCTGCCCGAAACCAAAAAAATAACCCAGCCTACCGATCAAGTCTAAGGGGATATAACTCTATGCAAAGGTTTTGCAGGGTACAGCTACTAATAAAATAAAAGCGTTACAATATTATTGTGTGACGTGGTGGCTGAATGGCTAAGCAACTTTGGATTTTCTTTTTATTCTGACTATCCAGGTTCGATACCTCTCTTTGACATTTTTTTTTCTATTGCTTTTTTTTTTAGAATTTATCCTTTTGGTATTTTTAATGAAAAGTAACTTATTAGATCTCTTTGACATTTTTTTATTGAAATGATTTATCCTTTAGGATGTTGTAAGAAAAAGAAACAACAACTAATTAGGTATTTCATAACTTAAAAAAAAAAAACATTTTTGAAAATATGTGTCAAAGCTGAACACAGAGGCGTTCGTAGGGTGGGGGAGGGGTCCAAAATCGAAAGTCCCACCGGGCCCCAGCTTGAGGGGAGCCCCAAAAACTATTTTTACATTAAATATTAAGTACATAATCTCATGTCATGGTATCGAACGTCAAAATGCAGGGGTCCCAATGGAGGCCAAGCCCCCCGGGCCCCCAAATCCCTAGGTTTGGCACTGGCTTTACAATAGTCTATCTTCATGCAAAAGCTTTGCAGGGTACAGCTAGTAATAAAATAAAAGCGATTTGGATTCTGCGTTAAAATCGAAAGTAAAGAATTAATACAACAGTATCCAGTTTAAAATACAATCATGAAAAAATCGGATCTGCCCGAAACCAAAAATATCCTAACCTACCGATCAAGCCTAAGCGGATCTATGCAAAGGTTTTGCATGGTACAGATAGTATTCTAATAATCCACTCGCCATACTGTGTACATTACTCCGGTCCGCAGAAACTTTATAATTAGTGGTGTACATTTGTCGTGATAGCATTGTCGTAGAGTTGCCTGTCAGTAGATTTAAACCACAGTGACTTTCAGCTAGGTAGGCAGACGATCTAACCACTAGACCAACAAAGGTAGTTCCGAAGGGCGTATAGAGGGGGTTAGGGCGCTGGGTGCTGTGACTCACTTTATTAGCAGTGGAAGTTGAGTTGCAGGTATGGGATGGCCTTGCCTTACCCTGAGGCATGTGTGAGAATTATTGAGGGTGGGGGAGGGGGGAGATGTGAGGTAGGGTGAGGGATGGGAGAATTCCCAATCGGGTTCACTGACCGTTGTTCTAGATGGTCTAGCTACATGCTGAGGGAGAGACGGTCACTGGATCGGTCAACATGTTACTGGATACGTTTGGTATTGATCGATTCTTAATTAAACTTGACTGTCACATACAGTATGTCTGTGTGTTTGTGTCTGTCTTTCTATCAATACATTCATACATCCGAGATTCTATCATTCAGTGTCCATCCTTTAATACCTTGCTTGCAGTCTATCTATCTATCTATCTATCTATCTATCTATCTATCTATCTATCTATCTATCTATCTATCTATCTATCTATCTATCTATCTATCTATCTATCTATCTATCTATCTATCTATCTATCTATCTATCTATCTATCTATCTATCTATCTATCTCAACCATCTACCTGTGTCTGTTTATCTATCAACGTATCCGTTCATCTGTATTAATCTGCGTGTAGGTCAATGAATCTATTTTTTCAACTTTTCTTCCAATCTGTTACGGATCCTTTTAATGATGATGCTTGTAGAGGGTGTAATAAATCAGACAACACAAATCACGAAGTTAACTCCAGTGAGGTAACATCAAACAATCATTTAATACTTGAACATGAACTGACATAAAGGTAGAATCAGGAGGAGTACAAAAGCAAACTGTAAATATGCATCCATCTACATAGATGCCCACAGCTAGACTAACTATAAAACAAAGCATGTGCTCCCAACTGTCGGTTAATATACGTCATTTGTACCAAATGACGTATACACTAAAGCTCCCAATATTTACACTCAAGATGGCGGAATGACGCCATAGATACTGCGGTGGGCGGAGCCTAGCGAATTGCGTCATCAAACTTAGACTATATTATTTCTCCACATTTCTCCCCTCTACCTAAGCATGATGTAATCATGTAAAACCCAATACTAATACCGACAAAAGGAAGCCACATGAAACAAAGTTCAATCATAGAACATATCCCAAATCATCATAACAACAAAATAAATTATACAATGATTCATCAAATCAATATTGCATGGAATTATAAATCAATACATGCAAACAATATAATAAATATCATCAATCACATATGTATAAACATATTGAATTCAATTAAAATTTCTCATCATTTTAATTTTTTTTTTTTCGTCACTGATATTCATTATTTTATTAGATATTTTTTTCTATGTGACTTGTTAATTTTTTTTTTCTTTCATGTCACTTGTATATCTTTTCTATTATCTTTTTTTCAGGTGACTTTTTTTTTTTCATGTCACTAGTTATTCTTCTTTTTTTTTTTTCTCAAGTGACTTCTCTTTTTTTTTTTTTATCATAATCATCAATTATTATTAAATATCATTATGTCATCATATACATATACATGCAACATGTCATCATATAAACATATAATACATGTAACATAAACATTACGGTACACAAGATTTCTTACTGCCAGGACATAGGTTTGTTGAGAACTTAAGCTCATTTCAAATGCAACGTGATAACGTGTCAGCAATAACGTTCTCTTTACCAGGTATAGCTTGGACGATAAAATTAAAATCCTGCAGTAGGAGTGACCATCTGGCTACTTTATTATTCCCTAGCTTTTTGGAATTTATAAATGCCAGCGGCGCATGGTCAGTCCGAAGAATAAATTGGGCACCTAACAGATACCTTGCCAATTTTGTAATGCACCATGTGATGGCTAATCCCTCCCTCTCTATTGTGGCATATCTTGTCTCTGGTGAGGTCAATTTACGACTGACATATAGCACTGGGTGTAACACACCATTGTGGCTCTGTAACAGGGCCCCCCCTATCGCAACGGCCGAGGCATCTGTGGCCAGAACGAATTGTTTACCTATGTCAGGTAACTTTAATATGGGCCCCTGAGCGAAGGCGGTTTTAATAATCTCCAGGGCCCGTTGACATTCATCAGACCAGATGATTTTGTTTGGCTCTCCCTTTTTAGTTAGATTAGCCAGAGGTTCCATTATATGAGCGAAATTCGGAATAAACTTCCGATGGAAATTGCATAAGCCCAAAAGACTGCGCACCTGTTTCTTTGATGACAGTTTTTCAATATTTAATATCTTTGACACTGATTCACCTATGGGTTTTATTATATTATTTCCCACTTTATGTCCTAGGAAAGTTACTTCCGTCAGTCCTATCTCTACCTTAGTCGGTCTCACGGTTAAATTATGTCTCTTTAAAACTGTAAAAATTTCTCTTAGACTCCTAACATGTTTATCCCAGTCCTCATGAAAAATACAAATGTCATCCAGGTAGCAAACAGTGTCTTGTCTATGGGAAAATAATTTGGCCATCATCCTATTGAAGGTGGCTGGTGCATTTACTAGCCCAAAACTCATGAAATTCCATTGGAACAACCCAAATGGAGTTATAAATGCAGTCAATGGTTTGGCTTCAGGGGTTAGTGGTATTTGCCAATACCCTCTTGCTAAATCCAGTTTAGAAAAATATTTAGCTCTGGCTAGCCTGGTCATTAACTCCTCAGGATTGGGCATGGGATACGAGTCCATAATGGTTATTTTATTTAACTGTCTATAGTCTACACACAGTCTGATGTCACCTGTCTTTTTCTTAACTAACACTATGGGAGCTGCATATGGTGACTCTGATGGTTCTATGACACCCTGTTTCTGTAACCCTTCTAATTCTTTCTTGATATAGTCGCGGTGATGTAATGAGAGGGTGTATGGTCTCAAACGGATAACCTTGTTTTCTGACAGCTTTATGTCATGTTGTATTATATCAGTTTTACCCGGTCTATCAGAAAAAATATCGGTAAAGTCACCCAAAAGTGTCTTAATACTAACCACTTTGTCATGAGTTAAGTTATTTAATGCTATATCCTCCCATGTTTCCTTGTTTCCAACCTCAGGTCCCTCACATGTCTGAATGTCAGCGTCAGGTACATCTTCCTCCCTTAACATGAAACAATTTTGAACCTGTCTCTCAGCGGTCTGAACTAATTCAATTGGTCTATTATAGTATACTTTCAACATGTTTATATGAAAGACCTTTAACCTATTTCTAATATTAATTTCATAATCCACGTCTGTCACCTTTCTAGTAACCTTAAAAGGTCCTTGCCACTTAATGAATAATCTATTGGTCTTGTCCGGTAATAAGACAAGTACATCTTCACCTGGCCTAATATGTCTGAGTTTCCTGTCCCTATTAACCCTCAATAATGTGCTTTTATTTTTGGTTAAAACGTTTGATCTAGCCACATCACAGGCCTTTATCAGTCTCTGTCTTGTATCAATCACTAGCTCATAGGCAGTTCTTACGTCAGGGGATAAATCTTTCCTTATCATTAAGTCCTTAAGTAGGGACAGCGGACCCCTTGGATTCGCACCGTACACCATTTCAAAAGATGAAAATGCTGTTGTTTCCTGTGGAATTTCCCTATACGCAAACAACACACAGGGTAACATGAGATCCCAGTCTCCCGGATTGTCATCAGACACTTTACTGATCATTTTTTTTATACTGCCGTTCAGTCGCTCACAAATTCCATTACTTTGGGGATGGTATGGCGATGTAAAGATTTGTTTGATCCCCAATACAGAGGTAAAATGGTTGGTTAATTCAGATACAAACTGAGTACCTCTGTCAGATAAAATAACATCTGGGAAGCCTGTCCTACAAAAAATGGTCATTAGTGCCTGTGCTATGTCCTCAGCCCTTATGAATTTAAGAGGCACCGCCTCTGGCCATCTGGAACATACATCCACCACCGTTAAGATAAAGCGATGCCCTCTATTGGACAGCACTGGCATAGGTCCAATTATATCAATAGCTAATTTTGTGAACGGTCTGTCAACTACATCGGTTGTTTGTAATGGGGCTTCCCCCCTGGTACATTTGGGCCCCTTTGATTGACACAGGTCACACGTCCTAACATATCTCTTTACGTCTCTGGTAACCCCGGGCCAAAAGAATTTTCCCAGGATCCTATACTTGGTTCTAGTAATCCCCAAATGACCCGCTAAAGGTGAATCGTGGGCTGTCCTAAGAACTAATTTCCTATACTTCATTGGGACTATAAGTTGATTCACCGTTTTATTCATGTACTGTGTCTTTCTAACCCAAACACCTTTTTCTAACTGAATGATTTCCCTATCTCTAAATGATTTTTTATCCCGGTTGATTAATTTTGATAATGACACGTCATTATGCTGTTCGGTAAAAAAGTTCTCTCCATCTATGGTGACCCTGTCAGACATCTCACCCACAGGAATGTCACTAGATTTAACATTGTCAGTCATGTGTGGATTAGGAAAGTTGACTACATTCTCTTCCCTTTGTATAATTTTTACTTCCTGAGTATTAATTAAGCAGTTATCTGTACTACTAATTGATGACTGATTATGGAGTTTTTCCTCCTTAGCCTGAGCCCTTGTCACAGCATTACAGTTTCTAGTAGGATCATTAAGTTTTTTCCATTTATCCAATTCCATGGGATCACACTCTATTACGCCCTCAATATTGCCCACTAAAACGTCATAAGTTGGTTTCTCGATGACTAATGCTTCAACTAGCCCTGTGTAAAAATGGACTTCTAAGATTAATGGTGGCTATGGGTAACTCATGTACCGTCCCATCAAATGACGCACATAGACCCATTCTTCCCGTGAATTCACTATCTTTCACCAATGATCTACGGACACATACGCACGTTGCCCCAGTGTCACGTAGCACCTTTACAGGTACATCACCAACGAACCCAGGGTAAAAATGTAAACCATTACCTCCCCCTGAACTAACATTGCCTGTTGTACCCTATCTCTTTGTCTCTGTCTGGTCTTGTCCATGGTTCTGGTCTGTTGTCCTTTTCTCCCCTGACTATTTCCCCGGGACCAAGTGCAGTTCCTAGCATAATGTCCCCTGGCGTTACACAGATAACATAAACTATCACTACCTCCATTTCCCCTTTTGCAGTCTCGCGATCTATGTCCGGCTCTCCCACAAGAGAAACATAATTTGTCCCCGTCATGTCGGTCACTGGATCTATTCCTGTTCCCAGGACTTAAGCTACGGCCACGGTTAGGATATGGTACAGCTTTAGCAAAGCACAGCACATCCTGGTTATGGTCTGGTTCTAACTTAGAAATGGGTTTTTCTGGATGTGCAGACCTATACTTTCTCAATAAATCAGTGACATCTTCTAAAGTTTTTGGCCCTTTTTCTTTCAAGAATGCCACTTAATCTTTATGGCACACATTAATTGCCCTATCTACTAAAATCAGTTCCCTTAAATCATGGTACTCTTGTTTCGCCCCAGACAGAGCCACCCATCTATCAAAAAACAAACTAAGGTTGGTGATAAATAAATTGGGGTCTTCCTCTCGTGATGGGCGAATATTATTAAATTTTTCCTTGTAACCATCACATGTGTTACCATAAATCTTCATTAATGATTCTTTCACAACAACATAATTTTTTATTTCATTTTCATTTAGTTTCAAGCATACATCCAGAGCTTTGCCTCTTATGAATCCTAAAATTGACGCGGCCCATGTATTCCTCGGCATACCCGCGCTAGTAGCTAGCATTTCAAACCTAGACAAGTATGTGTCCATACTGTCAATGCCCTCTGTAAAATAAGGTAATTTAAGTGATGTGATCACTCTATCACCTGCTCCGTTAACTCCGGGGTTAGCTGACTGTCTATTGTTCTCTAAGCGCGCCCTTTCGTTCGCGATTTCTTCCTTTCTCATTTCCCGTTCTGCGGCTCTTTCTTCCCTCTCTCTCTGTTTTTCTTCCCTCTCTCTCTGTTTTTCTTCCATCTCTTTCTTTTCCTTTTCCTTTCTTTCTTCCCTCTCTCTCTGTTTTTCTTCCATCTCTTTCTTTTCCTTTTCCTTCACCTCACACTCCCTCACAGAAACCCAGGTCCGTAACTCCTGGCCTGTAAGGCCAAGTGCTTTACCAGCTTCAACAATATTTAATATTGATGACATGGCAGTAACCGAAACCAATTATAACTAATAAATGAAAATGTTTGATACTATATATCACACACAAAAAAAAATATTCTATAATGTCATCAACATACAAGTAATAACAAAATAAATACAATATTCCTTTTAAAAAAAACCCAGCAAATTAAATGTTTTGGCTGCTCAGGGTGGACCCTATTTTAACCTCTACTGTATTAAATACAGAATTCCACCAAGAACAACAAACAAATAATTACACCAGATTTCAATATTCTAGTAATAAATATATATAAAAAAATATGCCAACTTACATATAAAGAAATACACAAATAGTAAATTCTGTTCCTTGAGTTCGATGGTTGATCCTCGGTGATCCCGGTCGGCGATGTTCGATGTGGGGTTGACTAACACACGGGTTGATCCTTGGTGATCCCTGTCCGCGATGTTCGATGATCCTTGGTTGATCCTTGGTGATCCTTTGGTGGGGTCCTCTGACGATGAGGAGGTGATTCTCAGCCACACGGTAACGTCGGCCCCGTCAGTATAAAGCAACTCTGGCCACTTTAAGCAGCAAAGTTGGCCACTTCAGCAACAGTAGGGTTGGCCTCTTCAGCAAACAGCAAGGTTGGCCTCTTCAGCAAACGGCAAGGTTGGCCTCTTCAGCAAACAGCAAGGTTGGCCTCTTCAGCAAGCGGCAAGGTTGGCCTCTTCAGCAAACAGTAGGGTTGGCCTCTTCAGTAGCAGCAAGGTAGGCCTCTTCAGCAAACGGCTAGGTTGGCCACCTCAGCAAACAGTAACGTTGGCCACTTCAGCAACAATAGGGTTGGCCACTTCAGCAAACAGTAACGTCGGCCACTTCAGCAAACAATAGGGTTGGCCACTTCAGCAAACAGTAACGTTGGCCACTTCAGCAAACAATAACGTTGGCCACTTCAGCAAACAATAGGGTTGGCCACTTCAGTAAACAGTAACGTTGGCCACTTCAGCAAACAATAGGGTTGGCCACTTCAGCAAACAGTTTTCACGTCGCGCACCCAGGGTGGTGGCCGCCACGTAATTCACCGATGAATACTTAACCGGTAATTACAACGAGTCTTAATGTACTCACTCCGCTGCTCCTGAATCCAGCTAAGTCAGTCAGTTCGACGTCGGAGGTGCCAAATATATGTTACGGATCCTTTTAATGATGATGCTTGTAGAGGGTGTAATAAATCAGACAACACAAATCACGAAGTTAACTCCAGTGAAGTAACATCAAACAATCATTTAATACTTAACATGAACTGACATAAAGGTAGAATCAGGAGGAGTACAAAAGCAAACTGTAAATATGCATCCATCTACATAGATGCCCACAGCTAGACTAACTATAAAACAAAGCATGTGCTCCCAACTGTCGGTTAATATACGTCATTTGTACCAAATGACGTATACACTAAAGCTCCCAATATTTACACTCAAGATGGCGGAATGACGCCATAGATACTGCGGTGGGCGGAGCCTAGCGAATTGCGTCATCAAACTTAGACTATATTATTTCTCCACACAATCAATAACCTTTATATACATGCGCGATGCAGTCAATAAGAATGTTACCAACGGTTCTAACTGTTTATTGTACTAACTGTGTTTTGAACTATCAGAGAGTGAACTGTAAACAAAACAAAGAAATACAAGATGAAAACAACAACAGAACACACATATTCACAGGCTATGTGGCTTAGGAGGCCACTGAGGAAGTCAGCTACATCTGCACAGAGCCGATCTAAAGTAGGTTATTAGTTAGCGCCCCCACTGCCGAACGGGGCCCTTTTTCAGCGTAAATCCCAATGCTAACAGGCCTCCAGTGTGTTTTAATCGAGCAGCTAACTATGACTGTACTTCTTTGCCAACAGAGTGCCCCGAATATTGCTGAGTGTCTATGCATAGAGCCTCCAGATATCGCTGAATGGCTGTGCATAGAGCCTCCAAATATCGCTGAATGTCTAAGCATAGCGCCTCCAGATATCTCTGAATGTCTG
>JAGDYQ010000011.1:9305611-9316372 GCA_021962125.1 Bulinus truncatus
CCTTGTGCCGCTAATAATCTATGGAAGCAACTGGAAAGTGATTTAGCCCGCTGTCTTTAATAACGGCTCAGTTTGTCAGTGTGTGTGTGGACTTGCTTGTAAAGAAAGGTCCGGGCAGGCGCCCCCTTTGAGTGGGGGACCTATGCTGCCTCGTAGTATGTCTATCCATTAAAACGGCTCTGACATCAGACTGCATTGCTAGTCATTAAAGTTGTGCGACGTCATATTCGTTTGAGAACGTACAGTAGCAACTGGTTTGTTTTATCACCAATCAAATCGATTACATTACTTGTCAACGAAATGGCTGTATCGATTCTTTCTATGCATGTTTTATAGTCTTTCTCTCTCTGTCTCTCTCCCCTCCTAATACAAAATAAAACAAAACAGACGTCCAGATATGGCAACAGTTTGTGCAAAAGTGTGAATTGCCTTTTAAAGAGACATCACGACTCGGTGCACTTTTAGCTGGCAGCTATCAGATAACTTTCTTTTTGTGGAAAAAAAAAATATTTGGTCTGAACAGAAAGTATGAGCTGACAACACATTTCTTGTTGAGAACTTGTCACACTTAAATATGAACATCATGTCTTAGAGTAAGCTGGGTGACCATTGCAATACCTTGCTATGATATGAATTAAAAATAGTAACAGCCTTTACCACAGTTATGTGTATGGAAATATCATTATTATCAGGGCCGGAATTCTGTTGATGCTAGACGTTACCAAAATGGGCATAATTTCGGGAACAACTGACAAAAAATGTATCACTTGTGAATTATAGTATAATGCACATACGATAGGCGATATACCTGTTTCCAGAAGATGCAAGATTTATTCAGATTTCTTTCCCGTTTTCACGTATGAAGCTAGTAGTGGAAAATGACTGAGAATCATAATGGTCTGATAAACACGGGCCAATCTTTTAATAGCTTACGGCTATAGTCGAATGGTTAACCTGATTATTTTCCTGTGACGTCTCTGTAAGGTTAATATTATCTTTTAATCATATATCGAGCATGTAATCACAGAAGAAACTGTGTTGAAGTAAGCACTCCTTTAACGTAGCAACTTTAGCCAGGAGGTGCAAAAGTCACGGAGGTATTACTGTGGCTATAGACAAAATGGCTTTCGGACAATGCAACATGGCGACTCGGTGGATATGAGTCCGATTAGTTTGATGCAGGTTATGGGTTTGAGTTCCACCAACTCCAATCACAGGTTCCATGTGGTGCCTCCAAGGTAGGAGTATAAAAGGTCAGTACAAAAGCTGTCCGTAGGATCAATGGATAAACATCTCAACATTGCATACACTTTATAGAATATTCAAGCCCGAGGCCTGTATCACCTGGCCAGATGATCTATCTTACAGCCCAGTCCTCAATGAAGGACTTTAGCATCAGCCATGTGTTGATGGGAATGTTATAACAGGCTCTTTTGAAACAATAACAAACCAAAAAAAATATTAAAAAACATCTATCCTTAACAATTTTTATTATCAAATAAACAGCAAATCACTGCCTTTTTAACTCTTTAATCCAGTGTTTTTCAACCGGGGTTCCGCGGAACCCAAGGATTTCGCAAGGGCCAGCCAGGGGTTCCGCGACTGAATTAAAAAAAAATTAATAGCAAAAATGTAGGGCCATTACGGACATAAAGGGACCCAAGGTATACAGGGCCGCCAGAAATCTGACGACACCAAAGGGTTCCCCTGAATGACGACACCAAAGGGTTGAAAAACACTGGGAATAAAAAGGTTGAAAAACACTGGTTTAATCAATATACTTTGTTCTTATAGAAGTAAATAAAAAAAAATTATGGCATTATTATTGTTGTTGCTGGTCCAGATCTTTTAACTTTGTTAACTTTTATTCTGACAATATTCACCAGACTGTAGACATGGGGAATGGCGTATTTCATGGCTTCAAGGGACACAATTCACACCAACTCGGCATGTTGATTCTTCCTGGAATTACAGCATTCCTTCACAACAAAACTCTCCATGGTCCACTCATCACCATGTTAACATCTTTTTATTTTTTTTTTTGGAGGTCGTAGTACGGGTCTCTAGCCAGTGGTCAGATCAAGGACGACCTCCAGACAAACAAATGGTCTGAAATGTTTTCTTTCTGAGAGACAGCGAGGGGAGAAAAAAACAAGGGTGTAGTGGGTGGAACAAATCACTGTGTTCAACTCCACACAAATGAGATGGACAGTTGGCCGTTTGATACAATTATCCCCACAGTCATGTGACTTTTTCAAACAATAGGGTGGGGCTATAATTGCAAGGGGTTCAGACGTGGTTTTTTTTTTGTTTTGCTTTTGTTTTGGTGAAAATATTTGTAACTCGTAAACTAGCAAACAAAATGGAAGGCATACACATCTTTTATCACTGACCTATGTCAAAACAACTGTCATCATTTGTACTTTAGGTTTTAACATTCACACAATTAGTTTTGTATATGTTTATTTAAAAAAAAACCAAAACAAAGAAAAACATAATAAAGTACTTGCCACAGGCTTAAGGTTTCTAACGTTGCACTTTAGATCTTTAATTTAAAACATTTTTGTGATGCTTTTGTAGTTCTTTAAGGGCATGTTACAAAGTGAATACATAATTATCTGTTCAAAATAATATCATGGTTGTTCTTATTTCTAACTGTTTTATCCACTCGTAACTTCTGTTTGTTTGGGAATTTTTAGTAATCGATTTTGAAGGCACTTTTTTGTGATAGATTTTCTTTAAATTCGCATACATGTTCTTGCTCCATGACAATGCATGTTTCAATAATTATTTTTGCAACAAATTAGTAAATTTACATTATTATATGAGAAGAACGTTAGCTTATATAGGTAAATATACCAATACTACATAAATTAAGTTTTCGCAGAATCGCTGCACAGGTAAAGTGCACGGCTTGAGTCCTTTATGTCCCGAAGATCAGATACATCGGCAAAAATGAAAATTAAAATATTTTAGGAAACGGTTACTTTTAAAAATTCTGATTTTATTTGCTTGTTTAAAATTAAGTAACAAATGTTCCTTTCGAATATATAAAAGATTGAACTAATACTGAATTAATGAAACAAATGACTATTTAATAACCGAGTTAAGTGTGTGAGTGACATAACTATAAGTGTCGGAGTGACATAACTATAACGTCTTAATAATTTGTGTTATGTTTCTTTTCATTTTGTGTTTTGTTTTGATTTTTTATTTTAGTTTTTAATGAGGTTTGGCTAACATTTACAACAGAGACACAATGACTGACTGTTCCACTCTAGAACTGTAAACAAACAATGCTTGACTGTTCCACTATATAACTGTAAACAAACAATGACTGACTGTACCACTATAGAACTGTAAACAAACAATGACTGACTGTTCCACAATTAAGACGAGAAAAAAATATTTTAAGACATGTCAGGAAAAGTTGTCGCAAGAACACGAGGGGGAAAAAATAAAAAAAAAAATAAAAAAAAACAAGCAATAAAAAAGATCAGCTGAAAGATGACATGGAGTCTAATAGTGCGCTGAGCTGTGGAGAAATTTCTTCAGCAATAAAACAAAATATTTTCAGGAAAAAAATGACATGTTAAAATAATGTAAAACAAATAAAAATAACCTTTTCCTCCGTAAATGAATACGAAGTTCAACAAATCAATGTTTACATTAACACGAAAAATGGTTGAATCAAACCAGTAAGTGTAACCTTGATGTAAGATGGTTGAATCAAACCAGTAAGTGTAACCTTGATGTAAGATGGGTATAAAATAACAATGTAAACAGATGAGCGTGATTAATAATAAAAAAAAATGTTATTGTCTAATTCTGATATGAGATCAACATTTTAGTGGGGGGGTGGGGTCCAGCAAACTCATATTTAAAGACGTTTTTAGTACTTTGCATTACTAGCAGACGTTAAGAGGAAGACAAAAAAAGAGATGGGAAGACAACATTAAAGAATGGACCGGCCTGTCGTTCGTCGACTCCCAAAAGGCAGCTCAGGACCGGAAAAAAATGGCGGGAACTGGTTTTCAGTCAACAACGGTGCCCCAACGACCCACCCACGGGTTAAGGGATAAAGAAAGAAAGAAAGTGTTTTTGTATAGATCAAAATGTTACTGTCCATTTATCAAGTTCAAGGCTGATTCATTGGGGCGTTTTAAATTAGTTGGACTGGGAAGTATTGGCAGGGATGGCAGTAGAAAAACACAATTTGAAAAATTTTGATAAATTTAACTTCCTTTACAAACAACAAACTTCTGAAAATGTTTTTTTCCCTTTTGTTTTGTTGTTTTTGACAAAAAATGCGTTGTTTCCAAGTTTGTACTAGTAAAATTTGAAATTATTCGATAAAGAATACGATGAAAGGCTTACTTCTTTTGCACAAAATTACTTTCAAATTCGGTAGAAAACTTAATGAATGTAAGGATAAGCCATTTTTACCGAATTTTGGTAAAGCGGTTCATAGATAGACTATGTTTATCTCCCCTATCCCACCTTATTAAACTTTGTGAAAGGATGGGAAGTTTATAAACAATAAAGTGTAACTGACTGTGCTTCTTGTTGATTTTCATTCACAAACGATATTGGAGTGAAGGTCGCAATACGCTATCTCTTGCTGCTCTTATAAAGGCCGGCAATATTCTTTTTAAAAGACCACACGTGGTTGCCTACCCCTGCTCTACATGCATCTAATATAATCGAAACCTCTGAATTAGTTTCAGTCAATTGGTTTTAGCCTGAATTCTCAAATTAGGATAAGTGATACACAAGTGTGATCTGACAATTAGGTCACTGACAAATCTGATTGCCTGACTCTCATCCAGTTCATTGTGCCGGATAATGAAGACACAGTGAGCCAAGTCATCTATACTTGTTACTCACATCACCGTTACTGGAGGCGATGGAGATGAAAGTTTTGAGGGTTTGAAATCTGTAATGATCTCGGTTTTATATATATATATATATATATATATATATATATATATATATATCAGTGAGGTTGAGACCGAACACTGCAATAGATATTTATTAATGGCAGATTAGAGTTTTATAAACCTCTTGTTCATTGGTAGTTTTAACACACACACACACACATATATATATATATATATATATATATATATATATATATATATATATATATACATGATGTACTCTACAGGAGGGGCCAGACAATAGCAGGGTGGCCAGGTAATACATGTTACTAAGTAGAACAAAGAAGCAGGGGGGGGCAGACAAAACGCAGGGGGGCGGCCCCCTGCCCCCCCCTCCCGCATTCTACGGGCCAGGTCTGAATGTTACATATTAATATTTTATATTAGTAAAAACCTAATGAGGCCACTTGACACTTTTGTATAAAAAAATTACACACAAGAAAATATTTAAATCTATAAAATATAATATCTTCATATTTATTGTATTGCACGAATAAAAATTTAATTTTGAGACAGTTCAATAGGGCATTAGAACATAGTATTAAGCTCGTTTATTATTTTGGTCCATTTTACTTTCAGTTGTTTACTTCTCTGTCACTGTACATATCTGAATCAATGACAGACACCATTTTTATTTTTACCACATCATGTCACAACTCGTTACTGTCTGACTGACAGCGAATCAAAGAACACCTTCAATTAAATAACAGTTTGACATGCTGTGTGTGTGTGTGTGTATGTGTGTGTGTGTGTGTATTTGTGTGTGTGTGTGTGTGTATTTGTGCGTGTGTGTCTGTCACAAAGAAACTGATCTGGCTTGGTCAACCAGCGACTTTTGTTGACTGCTGAAACCCACTGAAAACATCTCATTACTTTTAATTGGTCAATTAGAATTTGCTAGAGGACTTCTGCTTCCTTTGATTGATGATATATACCAATGTCTTAGAGTACCTGTCCTTCCATTACTGATGTAAAATGCCTCCATATTGATAAGTGATTTGCAATGTTTTTTTTTCATTGATCGATGGCATGCACTTTTTTTCTTATTGACTGTTTATTTATAATTTCTGTATTAAAAAAAAAACACACAACAACCTTTCATCAGTCCATAATGACCATCGGGGCAGATGAAGTATTGAATTCATCTTTGTCTGTAGCCACCACATCACGTTAAGGGATTGTGTGGTTAGCACTGTGACCAGCTGCTTATAACACTTTTGTGTGATACCCAATTAAACCTGGGTGAACTTTGGGTATATTCAACGACTTTCACCATGACCTGACGAAATTTCTCGTATTTCTCACCGAGGTTTGAACCCCAGACTCTCAGGTGGACATTCCAGCGTTCTACATTCCTCGACTTCCCCCTCCCCCCTTTTCCCCCTTTGTAATTTAATGGGTGTTTAAAGATGTCGTTCTAATGATGGTTGATTTTTAAAGAATATACATTGGTGGGTGTCTTTTAATGTCTCTCAAAAGAGACTTCAAAGCGTCTTGATCAAGACAGTAGGGCTAGATAGGGTTTAGGTTATACGGACGATGATTGTTAGCAACAGTATTAATATAAATATTAGATGTTAAATTACGCGAAGGTTTCATTGTTGGGATGCTATAAATATCAGATGTTGAATTCCGCGAAGGTTTCATTGTTGGTATGATAGGTTTTAAGCTACTGTATACATGTACAGCAATAGTACAGCCAATCCAGTAATAGTACAGCCAATCCACAGTGATAGATCCACAAGTCGTGATTCGGAATAGGAAATGCCTATTAAGCTTCCTAGCACAAGTGGAAGTAATTCAATCAGTTAGGGGAGATCATCTCCGGAAAAAAACCACAGCGTACAAACAAGGTTTATTTAAAATTATGGAAAAATTAAAAATTTTATATCAAGCAGAAAATAAATAATTGAGCAATAAATCAAAGTTTTACAATATTAAATATATTTATTTATTATCATCATTGAGATTTAACTGATCCATAAATTAACCGATATAAGTTATTTTTGCTTCAATCTACGTTGTAAATAGCGGTTTATAATTTTTAAATGGACAGCTCTGGAATAGACAGCACCCAGTCACACCATTAGTAGGTCAGTTAAGACCTCCATAGTAACACACCATGGGTTTTCCGGAGTTTTAAATTAAACAGGAAATGAAAGTGGAGATCAACTAAACTGACCAGAATTAGTTCTGGAACGAGAAGAAAAAAGACTGGCAAGAGGCGGCCATCTGCTTCCATATTCCAGTCACTAAACCATGTGAGTGGCTTGCGTATAGGGTCTATGACAGGGGTTGGCAAACGATTTAGTCGCGGTCCAAATTGGGCTCCTAAATTTGACTAGAGGGCTTGACCAAAGATCATTTGGATGGAGTGTTGGCTCGAACTAATGTAAATTAAAGGTAAAGGTCATAACATAAAAGGCTGGTGCTGTTCGTCACTCAAAAATGAGTGGCGGCCCGGATAAAACAGTTCGGTGGGCCGAATTTGGCCCGCGGGCCGTAGTTTGCCCTTTGTTGCTATAATATATAGACATATTACCCTTTTGAGGACTAGAGACAAAAAAAAAACTAAAACTTTATTGAAATTAAGTTCAACAGTCTTTTTTTTTATACTGTATATAAGAGCAATTATTATTTAGAATGTCTTCAACAATACTTTCTTTAATTAGTCTGTACGTTGTCATGACTCACTTGTAATGAACATCTTAAACTAGTGCTCAAGAGAAAGTTTAGCTGGAGACTTGACCATCCAATACCAAAGCCATTAAAGGCAGTTCAATGTTTATTAACCAATATTTTATTGGGAGCGGTTTTATAGAAATTTAGCATATTAATGAATTAAAAACAATGAATTAATTGTTTAACTAGCTCAGACACCGGATCATAGCTAATTACGTATTTTAAAATCAGCATTATCAAACTTTACTTAATAACAGTTATGTTGAAAAGTATAATAGGGCAAACTATAATATATATAAAAGCGATTTGGGCTCTGCATTAAATCGAAAGTAAAGAATTAATACAACAGTATTCCAGTTTAGTATACAATCATGAAAAAATCAGACCTGCCAGAAAGCAAAAAATAACCTAGCCTACCTATCAAGCCTAAGGGGATATAACTCTATGCAAAGGTTTTGCAGGGTACATCTAGTAGGATTATATTTGTTTCTACTCCACTGCACTCATATATGACGCATGAAAGAAAATTTATAATGAGCTATTGGTTAACTATATATCGATACAGTCATTAACAGGATAAAAAGCCTAAGTTTACACCCTTTTTTTTTTCTTTTTTAATTAATTGAAGTGAACTGGGAATCATATTTATAAAAGAGTTTTTACGGATAGAGAAAATCACGTATAAAAATTAATGATACTTGAGCATCTTTATTCTAGATGGTAAAAAAAAATACACAGACTCATTGTCAAAGACACGAAGCCGACACAATCAACGTGATAAACACAATCAAAGTGACCGACAAACAAAAGACCGACACAGTCAATGAGACAGACACAATCAATGAGACAGGCATCATGAACGAAACAGTTTCTTTCTTTAAACTTATTTTCACAATAGTTTTCTTTTTCTTAGCAGTGAACGTTTCAGTATGAGTGATATAACCAGGCCCGTAGCGTGCGGGGGGGATGGGTAGAGTGCTGGCCCCCCTCTGCTGATTTGTTCACCCAGTAAAATGTATTGCCCCCCTGCTATTGCCTGGCACATTTACAAGAAGAATTTTCACTCTACGGGGCTGGATTTAACTTTACATCTAGAATACACACATATGAAAAAGACATTGGCTATACACTGGTCTTTACCAATAATATAGACCAACTCATTATAACGTCTTTGTTACAAGAAACTTCTCTAGTGCAAGCATCGATTATAAGGAGGACACCATAATTCTAGCAAGCTTAAGACTTTCAGTAAATAGCGAAGGGAGCAGCCTAAGAATAATCTTTAAGAGATATATTGGAACTCCGGACGAAATACCTTTCGGGATTGAGAAGGCATCTGATTTGACAGTAATTTTGGCTGACAGGGGCCCTTTGGAATCAAAGGGCCCTTTGAGTCGATGGCCCCTTTCATCAATGATGACGTAACTTAAATCTTTTTCTGTTCATTTGTCAATATTTCCCTATATACACAAAAACACATTTTACACTCAAATGATAATGGATTTCAAACATGCTTAGCGTGATTTATTTGTTTGCCCTCAATTATTGCTCAAGTGTTCACCTAGAATTGACAGGTGAAAGTATGGCAATATCGACACACAGTCACGCTATGTCATATGGCTAGTGTTTTTTTTAATTTACAGCTGTGTTCTGATATGTTCCTCTTGTAAAAATTTCTGATTGCAACGATCTCAAATGTTCCACTTGTAAACAATTTCTGATATCAACTGCGATTTTCATTTGTTTTTTCTCGGTCAGAGATTTTCGTGACTTACTCCCCTGATTTTGTTCTCGTTTTAATGTTGTTGTCTGTTTGATATTGTTCTTTTACGACTTCCATTTTCCGTTGTGCAGTACGCGACAGTTTGTTGTTTCTCAGCAATGGAACGTAGACAGAAAACGTCAAGTTTTGATTGGATCAGACTATTGATCTATAAATATCTGAGTAAAACAACACAGACCAACATGTCACGGGTGTTTTTTTCTTTCTTAACCACCTTATCCTTTCATTAAACTTCTAAAATCAAGAATAAAACTAAAAAGGTACTGGGCCATAAGCATGGGCCATAAGCGAGCGCACAAAACAATGGGCCATAAAATGTGAGCCATAAACAAAATTTTTGAGAACGCGTAGTCGTGGGATGTAGAACTATCGACTAGAGGGTCCCGGGTTGGAATCTCAGTGAGCCAGGGGGCTAAACGCGGCTGGACGTTGTGCTAACCGCACAGTTCCTTTATATTCCGAAGTTACTGAAACAGATTAATTCTACACCTCGCCATGCCCCGATGAACCCTTTGGGGCTTCCGAAATTTTATTCATAACATATTTTACATTAAATCCTTTTTTTTAACTGGATAATATTTCATTTACATATGAATACATTTCAAAAAAGTTCAGCTAAAATTACTATTTTATTACTGACAAAAATGAAATAAATGAAAAGATACTTTTTTTTTAATAATTAGAAAAATGCCAACTTCTGAAAGGCAAATCCCTTATGTTAATTTAATTTACTAAGAGTGGCATCATTCCTTTCTCTCGACCAACTTACGTTACTTTCCTAATTGATTACTTTCATTATCTTAACAGTACACTGGGAAAAATTAAGCAAGCCGTGCTATTATCCCAGAAAAAACACCTTTAATGGGCCTTAGAAGCATTGATTAAGTGCAAACTTTTCCATCAAAACTTGCAAATTTAGACAAAGTTAAGCCAAACGCCTTGATTCAAGAACCGTTAGCTCCAAGTCTTTATGATTGGTGTAGAGAGAAGCAACCTCTAGTGGCCATCACACCTTCAACAATCAAATATAATACACCCACCCCCAAGTACATTCCCCCCTGCATCCTCTCAGACTTTTGAGGCAGCTGCCTGTAACTAGGGTGTTTTCAGTAAAAAGTTCGATTAGTGCTAACTCCGCTGGCCAGAGAGTATTTCTCTCTGTGAAGTGTCATAGCTTTGCTTTCTTGAGAATTTTTTCCCCTCCTCTTGTTCACTCTCTTTCAGCCTTGATAAAATTTAGAGATAAGCAAAATGTTTTTACCGTTTTCACAGTCCTATATATCTAATATATAAATCCCCATATATATATATATATATATATATAGAGAGAGAGAGAGAGAGAGAGAGAGGGAGGAG
>JAGDYQ010000011.1:9316872-9335582 GCA_021962125.1 Bulinus truncatus
AGAGAAGTGGTAGTAGGATGTGTTCTGAAATTCTAGTGAAATAGTAGGTATCATTTATTTAAATTAGTAGGTATATTTTTTTTAAATGTGTATATATGTATGTACGTGTTTTGACAAATATGAGCTCGCTGGTGGCTTCATTACAAAATAGTGTCCAATTATTATTATTAATATTGTTATCCAATAAGAAGTGAATATGAGCTGTATCAATATATTAACTTATCAAATGGATAAATATATTTCACCTTGTGATTTTATGTCTACACACACACACACACATACATACATACATACATTCATACATACATACATACATACATACATACATACATATATACACATACACACATACATTCATACATACATATATACATACACACATACGCACATACACACATACATACATACATACATACACATATTCATACATATATACATACATACATACACACATACATACATACATACATACATACATATATACATACATATATACATATATACATACATACATACATACATATATACAATCATACATACATACATACATACACACAACAAACACTTACAGACATACATTTCACTTCTCAATACTTACGTATCCAACACTTACATTTCTAATACCTAAATATTCGACTCATGGAGTTGATCACGTGACACGCTCAGGTAATAATAGATCAAGAGTTTAATTTTCATTTTCTATTGTTGGCTCTAAATAAAGACATGTGTCATTTTATTTTTTTTTTTTGTTTAATTTTAATTTCATTTTATAAGCACAAACTGAAAAAAAGAATGGTATTACTGTCCACACGTACAACGTGTGTCGAAGTATGATAATGCTAACTATATTCAATAAACACAGTACCATTATATAGCTATAAAATGGTCCTGTGTTTATTGAATATAGTTAGCATTATCATTCATAATAAAATGACTAAAGTAAAAGTTTAAATATATATAACATCAGTTATATATAAATTGTATATGTTGTTAGTCCAATACTTTATACAAATATATAGATCTTTGTCCGTTTGTGCTTTGAATATAGCAAAAAAAAACATCAATACATTTTTTCCCTAAGAGTTAGACCGGCAACACTCACGCCTCGTCCCTGGTGAGTAGGTAGGTGAGTATGTAGGTAGGTGAGTAGGTAGGTGAGTAGGTCATTGAGTTGGTTGGTGAGTAGGTAGGTGAGTAGGTAGGTGAGTAGGTAAGTGAATAGGTAGTTAGTAAGTAGGTGAGTAGGTAGGTGAGTAGGTATGAATTCATGGTATGGACTATTTAAATTGGTAGCAGGTGCTTAAACTGATACCTAGGACTGTGGAATTAAGGCAGTAATACTGGCATCACAATATTCTAGAGCCAAAAGTTATAATTTACAATTTTCTCAGTTTTTAAAGAGCCCTTAAAATTGTTGTTTCAGTATTATGGTATTTGATTAGGATTAGGTAAATAAAATAATATAATTATTATTATTTGCACATAGAACTGGAATGCCGCAATTTGACATCGAAAGAGCCGCAACTTGACATCGAAAGAGCCGCATGCGGCTCGCGTGCCGTAGGTTGCCGACCGATGTTCTAGAGTTAACAAGATGCATTTAAACAAACACATTACATAAGAGAGAAAAACAATCAGTTCAGTAATGATTACACACAATTGAGCAGATATAGCAGTTAATATGTATTACTCATACTGCAATACCTCGCTCTTAGAACAAGTTAGAATTATTTTTTTGGAAATTTCGCTCATCTTGAAAAATGTGCATATCAAGTTTCTCGTAATATAGGTTTGACGGTACATAGAAACATATATGTAGATAGACAGACAGACAGACAGACTGATAGATAAACAGATAGATAGACAGACAAACAGACAGACAGACAGACAGATAGATAGATAGATAGATAGATAGATAGATAGATAGATAGATAGATAGATAGATAGATAGATAGATAGATAGATAGATAGATAGATAGATAGATAGATAGATAGATAGATAGATAGATAGATAGATAGATAGATAGATAGATAGATAGATAGATAGATAGATAGATAGATAGATAGATAGACAGACGGACAGACGGACGGACGGACGGATGGATGGATGGATGGATGGATGGATGGATGGATGGATGGATAGATAGATAGATAGATAGATAGATAGATAGATAGATAGATAGATAGATAGATAGATAGATAGATAGATAGATAGATAGATAGATAGATAGATAAAGAGGTTTGCACTCAACAAACTCATAAGATGGAGAACAGAAAAAATAGTGACCAAAGTGAAACCACCCAACCGGATCCACACAAAAAAAAACTGAAAATATTTTGTTTCTTCACTTCATAACCGTCCCATACATAAGCAAATCTGTCTAATTTAACATCATAGGATCTTAACATTTTAGTTCACTGTGTGTGATATTAAGTCAGTGTGATGGCGGGTTGGGGTACAGTGAATGTACCGTGGAGGGGGGGGTACTTTCCCCCCTGTACAGAATTGTGTACATTACTTGTCAAGCTCGTACGTTCAACAAATCCCTGCTCACAGCAGGTGGGGGGGGGGGGAGGAGAGAAAGAGAGAGAGAGAGACCTACGAAAAGTTGTAAGAAAAAAAAAAGGGATTTAAGAAAGAGCGATAAGGATAAGAATGACGACATGAAGCATCAATGGTGTTAGGCCGGTCAGTGACGCAGATCAAGTGGGGAGGGGGTGGGTGGGGGGGGGGAGGAGGGTGAATGAAAGAGGGGGAAAAATAAGAAATGAGAGATGGGAAATCACAATGTGGATTTGGTGTCACGGATATGACGTTACAGATACGAAACCGGAAAAAAAAATGTGCAAGGGGAAGTTATCTCGAACAGCTGAATTGTTGGGTATTGTAGATTATGGTTCTTGTTATATAGACTAAGGCCACTGAGGTGGGACATGTTTATCCGTGTCAGTGAAATATGAACGACCCGATACCACATCATTCAAAGAATTAAAAAAATAAATAATAATAAAAACTCTAATTTTCAGGATCAGTCAGTCACTGTGTGTTTTTTTTTTATTGCATTTGTTGTTTTTTTTTTATTTCCAAAAATTATTATCAATAATAAAATAAGATCGTGTGTCCTCTGGGTTTTTTTTTTCATGTTCTCTTCTCTTTGCTCAGTTAAAAAAAAAGTCAGGTGGGAAAATGTTGTGAAACAAACAAATAAATGTTTAGCCAGTTTACTTGAAAAAAAAAGAACGCAGTGGCTACGGGACCATCATGCGGGACTCCGTATTTTTTTTTCCGGGTACCAGCAATAGATATTCCTCCACACCCTAACCCTATCCCTATCCCTAACCCTATCCCTAACCCTAATCCTAACCCTATTCCTAACCCTAATATAATTGCTGGTACCCTAAAAAAAAATATACGGGCACCAGCAATATTCCTAACCCTACTATAATGGTGCTTGATGGTACCGTAGCCACTTCGTTATATCTATCTTAAAATGTTTTGAAATATTTTCACACAAAAAAGGAAGAAAATACAGTAGTTTACGGGAATATTATTAAAAAAAAAAATGTATGTTTCTATTTATAAACTTGACCTTCATGGATGTGTGTTGTTGGTATTACTGTCCACACGTACAACGTGTGCCGAAGTATGATAATGCTAACTATATTCAATAAACACAGTACCATTATATAGCTATAATATGGTCCTGTGTTTATTGAATAGTTAGCATTATCATTCATAATAAAATGACTAAAGTAAAAGTTTAAATATATATAACATCAGTTATATATAAATTGTATATGTTGTTAGTCCAATACTTTATACAAATATATAGATCTTTGTCCGTTTGTGCTTTGTATATAGCACAAAAACATCAATACATTTTTTCCCTAAGAGTGAGACCGGAAACACTCACGCCTCGTCCCTGGTCCTATAGGGCCACCTTCCTAGAGGGCCACCTTCCTATAGGGCCACCTTCCTTGAAGTATTTTGACTGGGCGACAATGTGGACAACAATATGGGCGACTATGTGGGCAACAATATGGGCGACTATGTGGGCGACAATGTGGACAACAATATGGGCGAGTATGTGGGCGACAATGTGGGCGTCTATGTGGGCGACAATGTGGACAACAATATGGGCGAGTATGTGGGCGACAATGTGGACAACAATATGGGCGACTATGTGGGCGACAATATGGGTGACTATGTGGGCGACAATGTGGACAACAATATGGGCGACTATGTGGGCGACAATGTGGGCGTCTATGTGGGCGACAATATGGACGACTATGTGGACGACAATGTGGGCGTCTATGTGGACGACAATATGGGCGATTATGTGGGCGACAATGTGGGCGTCTATGTGGGCGACAACATGGACGACTATGTGGGCGACAATGTGGGCGACATTGTGGGCGACAATGTGGGCGACAATGTGGGCGACTATGTGGGAGACTATGTGGGCGACAATATGGGCGACTGTGTGGGCGACTATGTGGGCGACTATGTGGACGACTATGTGGGCGACAATATGGGCGACTATGTGGACGACTATGTGGGCGACTATGTGGGCGACAATATGGGCGACTATGTGGGCGACTATGTGGGCGACTATGTGGGTGACTTGTGGGCGAAGAAAGGGGGGTGGAATAGACTTAATGTACCAAGTTTGAACTAAAATATGGCGAAATGTTACACAAAACATGCTCTGTCCAAACGTTAGTGAGTCGAGATTTAACAATTACGGTGAAGGAAAATCAATCATTAGAAAACAGACTGAATGTAAGCTTCAGCCATATTATAACCGATGTCGCTTCATTTTCTTTTTCGTTTACATGCGCCCTGAAATTTCAAAAGGCTAGGGCTGAACAATTAGCTTGGATACAGAAATACAATTTATCAAATTTATGGTGCTATGTAACTGTTCCTGTAGTGGCCCTAGGTGAAATGAGGTCAGTTGAGGCCCCAGCTGCAGTAGAAAAATATCAATTATATATATATATATATACAATCGCATGCATATCGGCTTTCTCGGGGCCCTCACCAGTCGGGGCCCTGGAGCGCGTCAGCTGCGTCCCTGTTAAATCAGCCCCAGGGAGTGGTAGTGGAGTGTGTGTTGCTTTAAGATACATATAGGGACATCGGAACTTTCGTTTAGCTCCCGTTTCTGCTTAAAAATTAATCCGGTATTGTTTTTTTTTTTCAGAACATACAGGTCACAGGGATAGAGAGATATGTGAGAGGTTCAATTTGAGATTGGAGTGACAGAAGTTGTGTTAACAAATATAGTTATAGGATGGGGCTGGTGCGATTAAAGCATTAGTAGAGAGGTGAAGTAGAGAGGTGAAGTAGAGAGGTGAAGTAGAGAGGTGAAGTAGAGAGGTGAAGTAGATACATGTAATGCAAAGAACATATGGATGAAGCGATTGAAAACAAAATGATAACAGGAAATATAAAAAAGGAGGATCACGTGACTCTTGCACTGGTTCTACTATGTGGATGACAATTATCAAGTTTTTACTTTGTCAGTTGTGTTATTGGCATTCCAGGTCGATAACGAATACAAATGACATGTGATAGGAACATCGTCTGTAGTCAAATGACAAGTGATAGGAACACCGTCTGTAGTCACATGACAAGTGATAGGAACATCGTCTGTAGTCACATGACAAGTGATAGGAACATCGTCTGTAGTCACATGACAAGTGATAGGAACATCGTCTGTAGTCACATGACAAGTGATAGGAACATCGTCTGTAGTCACATGACAAGTGCATGTACGTCATCAGCAGCCTGGCGTCATTGAACAGTGGCATGCATACTGACAGTAGGCATCTGATTTAAAAAAAAAAAATCAATGATCGGTTTCAAATTGAAGCTAAGTCTATGCACATATACACTGTCACTATAACTTCATATAGTTTATATAACTTCATATAATGAACAATGACAATTCACCCCCCCCCCCCAAAATCACACACACACACACAAACACACACACACACCAACTATTTCAAGTAACCGGTAAAAATTTAACTATCCAGTCTCATTCACTAAAAATCTTATCTCACCTCCCCCATTCTCTCCCCTCTCCGCCCACAACACTTCCACCCCCACAAATCCCTATTGTTCTCCATTATCACCATCATCCCACTATAGATGCATGTATATACAGTATATATGTATATATATAGTTATTCATGTATATATATACATATATATATATATATATATATATATATATATATAGTTATAGTTATAGTCCATTAGTTGAAATTAACATTGTTACCGTATGTGTCACCGCCTCGCTAAGTAATCTTCACCCCCCCCCTCCCCCCAAACCTGCACCGCTACTTTTTCGCCATAATTAAGGAGAAAGAAGTGGGGGTGAAAAGGGAGGTAATAAGTATACATTTATATAAATATATTTTTTTTCTCTCCCCTTGTGGTATTGTGCATTCTTGAGCCTACAGACATTGGTGTGTGTGTGGTGGGGGGGGGTAGTGGGGGGGGGTATGAATGTGGTCTGTCTGCACTGGTGCATGCAACAAGCACGACATATTCATTCCACCTCCCTCCCAAAAGAATATTTACAAGACAACAAACCGAGGTATGCTTTTGTGTTAAGTACTGTATCTTTGTCTGTGTGTCTGTATCTTTGTCTGTGTGTCTGTACCTTTATCTGAGTGTGTCTGCCTTTGTGTTTGTCTGTGTGTCTGCTGCCTGTGTAGCTGATATCTGTGTGTCCGATGTCTGTGTGTCTGATGTCTACTGCATATGTGTCTGCTGTCTATGTCTGTTGTCTGATGTCATTGTGTCTTCTGTCTGCTGTCTGTGTGTCTGCTGTCTGTGTGTCTGCTGACTGTGTGTGTCTGCAGTCTGCTGTCGGTGTGTCTGCTGTCTGTGTGTGTATGTATACGTTTACTAATGTGAATTCATTGCCGAATTAGAGGCCAAAAAAAAAAAAGAAAATCGAATTGGATGAATGGTGAATTTTATAGGCGTACACCCTGTCTGTTGTGGATCTGTGGGTTAGTGTGTGTGTGTGAATAAAGACAGGGTCAGGGGCGTGCTTGGAAGTAATAAAATAAAATTGGGGGGGGGGGGGGCTGGGAGAATACAAATCTAGACGATCAGTGTGATCCAGTCTTATCTGAGTGAAGTATAATTAAGTAATAACATCATCTCATTGCTTGTGGAGCTGTCGCGTGAACAAGATGATTTGGCATAGGTGTCGCCTGTAAAATCTGTGTGTGGGGTGGGGGGAGTGGGCAGTAAAAGCGTCTGTTGATTTAATGAGATTTTTAAGTGGCAGTTGATTCATTCGAAGAAAACTCATTCATTCATTATTATTGTTGTTGATGTGTGTTTGTTTGTTTGTTTTGCTGTGAATGTTGTTGTTCTTTAATAGGAAGTTAAACTTTTAAATAGTTGTCGATTGTCGATACATTTAAATGTAAATTCTGACACAACTTTTATTATGTAAAACAAGCAAGTGGAATCTGTCTGTTTTTGAAAGGCAAAGCTGCCCATTGACCGTGGGTTACAGTAAATTAGCTTCTGTCACTTCCATTGTACTGTGGGCACATCTACAGTACATTAGCATCTATCACTTCCTTTGTACTGTTGGTACATCTACAGTACATTAGCATCTATCACTTCCTTTGTACAGTGGGCACATCTACAGTACATTAGCATCTATCACTTCCTTTGTACTGTGGGCACATCTACAGTACATTAGCATCTATCACTTCCTTTGTACAGTGGGCACATCTACAGTACATTAGCATCTATCACTTCCTTTGTACAGTGGGCACATCTACAGTACATTAGCATCTATCACTTCCTTTGTACTGTGGGCACATCTACAGTACCGCAAATAGTTAATAACTGCCTTCCATTGACATTAAACTTAGAAAGCCACTTCCTGTGTTTTGTTGACATTGTCTACTAGCAGTCGTGACGTTAATGTAGTTGATTTGTATATTCTAATGAGCCATCACTTCCGGTTTCTTCCGGTCTCGAATTTCCGGGTGTCAGTGAAGGGTGAAAGGGATTGTGGTTGATAAATTTCAAATAACTACCTTTGTTTTATATGGACCCCAGCAATCGTGATCGCAGTGACAGATGCATTACACTTTACACACACGAAACTTACAGCTGTATACAACAACTGGCAACTCTCACATAACATGTTGTCTTTTTTCTATTGGTTGCATTATTCTAAAACGACATTTCGCACCACGATGTCATGCCACTATGTCAACCAAGAAGTTAAGAATAGCACCAACATGATTATTGTGATCTCGAGTCGAGAGGCGTTCAGATACTCCCCCCCCCACACACACTCACACCCCCTACATGATCCTGATATCCGGCCAAGCATTATTCAAACATCAATTGAACAACCAAAAATACACACTACTTTGTCATCTCTATTATGTTCTAGACCAGGACAAATGAACCTCCTATACACAAACAGAAAACAAGCCATAACCTGGATGATGGGTTCAGGCACGCCGAAGGGGGGCAGGGGGTCATTGCCAGGGGGCCCGCATCTGTAAGGGGGCCCGGCCGCCCATACCATGTCAATTTTTTCAAGACTTATTGTTTATTAAGGGGCCCGCAATGATGTCCTGCCCTGGGGACCGTGTTGGCTCTCGGCGCCACTGGATGGGTTGACCAATGAAATTCAAAGATAAATTCAGTCTCATCAGCTGAAAAAGAGACTTTGTCAATTAACGAATAAACCAGGCGGTGTTTAATTTTTTTGTCTAAAGATATCCTTGTTGATATTTTACATACAATGCATGTATAAATTTTTATTGACAGACCTTACCTAATGTGACACATGTTTACCTGGTGTGATAGCACTGGGTACTTTCGATGCGGTATCAAATTGCGTACATGCCTCGATGTAAAAGTTTACATATAGGCTACTTATCAACTGATGTATACTACATACTAATAGACGTACACAATATAAACTAAAAAGATGCATACGTTGACTGCTAACATATTTACAAACCATCTCATGCCTATTACAAACACTAACAGATTTACAGAGCTCATGCTCATATACCAAACAATAGAACATATGAGCAAACCATCTCTTCCCTATTACCAACACTAACAGATTTACAGAGCTAAAATACAAAACAATAGGACAGATGAATAAACCATCTCATGCCTATTACAAACACTAACAGATTTACAGATCTAAAGTACCCAACAATAGGACAGATGAACATTGCATCAACTGTTATAACCAAATCCACAAGTTTTATATTTTAACTTAACACACTTCTCACCAGTATTGGTACATTGCTGCGATTGATTTCGTCATTCCCTGTTTTGCAATTACCCCGTTCACTTAATTAATACGCTGAAAAATCTCCAATCTAAAATGCTCAGTCACCACGACAGTTGCGTGGGAGTACAATTAGAATCAAGGGATCAACTGAGTGAGCAATTTAACGCTATGCAGCTAATAACTGTTACTGAGCATAAGCCTGTGATAATTGAAACACAAAAAAGAAAATCATAATTGCTGTTAATCTGCTAATGCAGGTATATTCATTTCATCTAAATGACCAGAAAACATTAGCGTCAGAGTCTTTCGTTTGTGTGTTTGAGTTTGTATCTATGACAAAGGGGTCTTAGTTATTTGGTGGGGGCCTAGGAGGAGAAATTACAAAGGTATGTGGGGGTTTAGGAGGAGATATTACATACGTTAATGGGAGCCTATGAGGAGAGATTACATAGGTTTGTGGGGGCCCAGGAGGAGAGATTACATTTGTTTGTGGGGGCCTAGGAGGAGAGATTACATAGGTTTGTGGGGGCCTATGAGGAGAGATTACATAGGTTTGTGGGGACCTATGAGGAGAATTTACATAGCTTTATGGGGGCCTATAAGGAGAGATTACATTTGTTTGTGGGGGCCTAGTAGGAGAGATTACATAGGTTTGTGGGGAGCTATGAGGAGAGATTACATAGGTTTATGGGGGCCTATAAGGAGAGATTACATAGGTTTGTTGGGGCCTAGTAGGAGAGATTACATAGGTTTGTGGGGGCTTATGAGGAGAAATTACATTTGTTTGCGGGGGCATAGGAGGAGAGATTACATAGGTTTGTGGGGGCCTATGAGGAGATATTACATAGGTTTGTGGGGGCCTATGAGGAGAGATTACATAGGTTTGTGGGGGCCAAGGAGGAGAGATTACATATGTTTGTGGGGGCCTAGGAGGAGAGATTACATAGGTATGTAGGGGTTTAGGAGGAGAGATTACATAGGTTTGTGGGGGCCTAGGAGGAGAAATTACATAGGTTTGTGGGGGCCTAGGAGGAGAGATTACATTTGTTTGTGTGGGCCTAGGAGGAGAGATTACATTTGATTGCGAGGGCCTAGGAGGAGAGATTACATAGGTTTGTGGGGGCCTAGGAGGAGAGATTACATCTGTTATCGGGGGCCTATGAGGAGAGATTACATAGGTTGGCGGGGACCTAGGAGGAGAGATTACATAGATTTGCGGGGGCCTATGAGGACAGATTACATTTGTTTGCGGGGGCCTAGGAGGAGAGATTACATAGGTTTGTGGGGGCCTATGAGGAGAGATAAAATAGGTTTGTGGGGGCCTAGGAGGAGAGATTACATAGGTTTGTAGGGGCCTATGAGGAGAGATTACATAGGTTTGTGGGGGCCTAGGAGGAGAGATTACATTTGTTTGTGGGGGCCTATGAGGAGAGATTACATAGATTTGCGGGGGCATAGGAGGAGAGATTACATAGGTTTGTGGGGGCCTAGGAGGAGAGATTACATAGGTATGTGGGGGCCTATGAGGAGAGATTACATTTGTTTGCGGGACCTAGGAGGAGATATTACATAGGTTTGTGGGGGCCTATGAGGAGATATTACATAGGTTTGTGGGGGCCTATGAGGAGAGATTACATAGGTTTGTGGGGGCCTAGGAGGAGTGATTACATATGTTTGTGGGGGCCTAGGAGGAGAGATTACATAGGTATGTAGGGGTTTAGGAGAAGAGATTGCATAGGTTTGTGGGGGCCTAGGAGGAGAAATTACATAGGTTTGTGGGGGCCTAGGAGGAGAGATTACATTTGTTTTTGGGGGCCTAGGAGGAGAGATTACATTTGATTGCGAGGGCCTAGGAGGAGAGATTACATAGGTTTGTGGGGGCCTAGGAGGAGAGATTACATCTGTTATCGGGGGCCTATGAGGAGAGATTACATAGGTTGGTGGGGACCTAGGAGGAGAGATTACATAGATTTGCGGGGGCCTATGAGGAGAGATTACATTTGTTTGCGGGGGCCTAGGAGGAGAGATTACATAGGTTTGCGGGGCCTAGGAGGAGAGATTACATAGGTTTGTGGGGGCCTATGAGGAGATATTACATAGGTATGTGGGAGTTTAGGAGAGAGATTACATAGGTTTGCGGGGGCCTAGGAGGAGAGATTACATAGGTTTGCGGGGGCCTAGATGGAGAAATTGCATAGGTTTGCGGGGGCCTAGGAGGAGAGATTACATAGGTTGGCGGGGGCCTAGTAGGAGAGATTACATATGTTTGCGCGGGCCTAGGAGAAGAGATTACATTGGTTTGCGGGGGCCTAGGAGGAGAGATTACATAGGTTTGCGGGGGCCTAGGAGGAGAGATTACATAGGTTTGCGGGGGCCTAGGAGGAGATATTACATAGGTTTGTGGAGGCTTAGGAGGAGAGATTACATATGTTTGTGGGGGCCTAGGAGGAGAGATTACAAAGGTTTGTGGGGGCCTAGGATGAGATATTACATAGGTTTGTGGGGGCCTATGAGGAGAGATTACATAGGTTTTTGGGGGCCTAGGAGGAGAGATTACATTTGATTTTGGGGGCCTATGAGGAGATATTACATTTGTTTGCAGGGGCCAAGGAGGAGAGATTACACAGGTTTGCGGGGGCCTAGGGGGAGAGATTACATAGGTTTGTGGGGGCCTAGAAGGAGAGATTACATATGTTTGTGGGGGCCTAGGAGGAGAGATTACATAGGTATGGGGGGGGGGGGTTTATGAGTAGAGATTACATAGGTTTGTGGGGGCATAGGAGGAGAGATTACATAGGTTTGTTGGGGCCTAGGAGGAGAGATTACATAGGTTTTTGGGGGCCTAGGAGGAGTTATTACATAGGTTTGTGGGGGCCTATGAGGAGAGATTACATAGGTTTGCGGGGGCCTAGGAGTAGAGATTACATTTGTTTGCGGGGGCCTAGGAGGAGAGATTACAAAGGTTTGTGGGGGCCTAGGATGAGAGATTACATAGGTTGGCGGGGACCTAGGAGGAGAGATTACATAGATTTGCGGGGGCCTATGAGGAGAGATTACATTTGTTTGCGGGGGTCTAGGAGGAGAGATTACATATGTTTGCGGGGGCCTATGAGGAGATATTACATAGGTATGTGGGAGTTTAGGAGAGAGATTACATAGGTTTGCGGGGGCCTAGGAGGAGAGATTACATAGTTTTGCGGGGGCCTAGGAGGAGAGATTACATAGGTTTGTGGGGGCCTATGAGGAGAGATTACATTTGTTTTCGGGGGCCTGGGAGGAGAGATTACATTTGTTTGCGGGGGCTTATGAGGAAAGATTACATACGTATGTGGGGGCCTAGGAGGAGAGATTATATAGATTTGCGGGGGCCTATGAGGAGAGATTACAATTGTTTTCCAGGTCCTAGGAGGAGAGATTACATAGGTTTGCGGGGGCCTATGAGGAGAGATTACATAGGTTTGTGTGGGCCTATGAGGAGAGATTACATAGGTTTACGGGGGCCTAGGAGGAGAGATTACATAGGTTTGCGGTGGCCTAGGAGGAGAGATTACATAGGTTTGCGGGGGCCTAGGAGGAGAGATTACATAGGTTTGCGGGGGCCTAGAAGGAGAGATTACATAGGTTTGCGGGGGCCTAGGAGGAGAGATTACATAGGTTTGCGGGGGCCTAGGAGGAGAGATTACATAGGTTTGCGGGGGCCTAGGAGGAGAGATTACATAGGTTTGCGGGGGCCTAGGAGGAGAGATTACATTTGTTTGCGGGGGCCTAGGATGAGAGATTACATATGTTTGTGGGGGCCTAGGAGAAGAGATTACATTGGTTTGCGGGGGCCTAGGAGGAGAGATTACATAGGTTTGCGGGGACCTAGGAGGAGAGATTACATAGGTTTGCGGGGGGCCTAGGAGGAGAGAGATTACATAGGTTTGCGGCGGCCTAGGAGGAGAGATTACATAGGGGTTTGTGGGGGCCTAGGAGGAGAGATTACATAGGTTTGCGGGAGCCTAGGAGGGAGGAGAGATTACATAGGTTTGCAGGGGGGCCTAGGAGGAGAGATTACATCTGTTTGCGGGGGCCTATGAGGAGAGATTACATAGGTTTGCGGGGGCCTAGGAGGAGAGATTACATAGGTTTGTGGGGGCCTATGAGGAGAGATTACATAGGTTTGTGGGGGCCTATGAGGAGAGATTACATTTGTTTTCGGGGGCCTGGGAGGAGAGATTACATTTGTTTGCGGGGGCTTATGAGGAAAGATTACATAGGTATGTGGGGGCCTAGGAGGAGAGATTATATAGATTTGCGGGGGCCTATGAGGAGAGATTACATTTGTTTTCCAGGGCCTAGGAGGAGAGATTACATAGGTTTGCGGGGGCCTATGAGGAGAGATTACATAGGTTTGTGTGGGCCTATGAGGAGAGATTACATAGGTTTACGGGGGCCTAGGAGGAGAGATTACATAGGTTTGCGGGGGCCTAGGAGGAGAGATTACATAGATTTGCGGGGGCCTAGGAGGAGAGATTACATAGGTTTGCGGGGGCCTAGAAGGAGAGATTACATAGGTTTGCGGGGGCCTAGGAGGAGAGATTACATAGGTTTGCGGGGGCCTAGGAGGAGAGATTACATAGGTTTGCGGGGGCCTAGGAGGAGAGATTACATAGGTTTGCTGGGGCCTAGGAGGAGAGATTACATTTGTTTGCGGGGGCCTAGGATGAGAGATTACATATGTTTGTGGGGGCCTAGGAGAAGAGATTACATTGGTTTGCGGGGGCCTAGGAGGAGAGATTACATAGGTTTGCGGGGACCTAGGAGGAGAGATTACATAGGTTTGCGGGGGCCTAGGAGGAGAGATTACATAGGTTTGCGGGGGCCTAGGAGGAGAGATTACATAGGTTTGTGGGGGCCTAGGAGGAGAGATTACATAGGTTTGCGGGGGCCTAGAAGGAGAGATTACATAGGTTTGCGGGGGCCTAGGAGGAGAGATTACATCTGTTTTCGGGGGCCTAGGAGGAGTGAGCATTGGTTATAGTGTACTAGAAGCCCCTACTGAGAGTAAGCATATTTTTGCATAATAAAATGCGAGTCTTTGAACTTTGAACCCACCCATTAACCAAGAAGAAGAAATAGAGAGAGGCAAGCAGGATTAACATGTATATATGTTTGGGAAGTTAAAGGCGGCTGGGCGTTGTGCTAACCACACAATCTTTTTATATGCCGAGGTTATAGAAACAGATGAATTCTACACTTCATCTGCCCCGATGGCCCGTTAGGGCTAAGGGAACTTTTTTTTATGTATAAATCGGTAGATATTTTCGAAATAAACACAGATAAATATCACTACAATTATGTAAAGTATACATGTCTACGTGTACTTATCAAAAAGCTGTATTAAGATACACACTGCATATATAACTCACATAAGTATCGAAGTATCACAATAGGGGGGGGGGTACATTTCATGCTATCTTATTCTAAAATCTCTTGAAGAAGGCGTCCATATCATATTAGAAATTTTTTTTTCAAAATACCGTAGAGCAGGCTTTGAACTTTGTCGCCTTCCTTTCCCTGTTCAAGTTTATCAGTATGACAGACTGAAGTGTAGCACGATCTGGATTGATCGGGCCCATTTAAAGGGGGGCTCTTCAATGATATCAGAATACACTGTTGCCATTAAAGCGTCTAGACACGCACACAGATCAAGAATATAATAGGACTCGGATTTCCAAAACTGTGGTTAGTGGGGTAGAAGTATAGTTCCAATCGGTGGCTAGTCAGTTAGAGTCTGTTAGAAGTGTCTAAGTCGAAACTGTGGCTAGTCAGTTAGAGTGTCTAGGTCGAAACTGTGGCTAGTCAGTTAGAGTGTCTTGGTCGAAACTGTGGCTAGTCAGTTAGAGTCTGTTAGAAGTGTCTAAGTCGAAACTATGGCTAGTCAGTTAGAGTCTGTTAGAAGTGTCTAAGTCGAAACTGTGGCTAGTCAGTTAGAGTGTCTAGGTCGAAACTGTGGCTAGTCAGTTAGAGTGTCTTGGTCGAAACTGTGGCTAGTCAGTTAGAGTCTGTTAGAAGTGTCTAAGTCGAAACTGTGGCTAGTCAGTTAGAGTGTCTAGGTCGAAACTGTGGCTAGTCAGTTAGAGTGTCTAGATCGAAACTGTGGCTAGTCAGTTAGAGTGCCTAGGTCGAAACTGTGGCTAGTCAGTTAGAGTGTCTAGATCGAAACTGTGGCTAGTCAGTTAGAGTGTCTAGGTCGAAACTGTGGCTAGTCAGTTAGAGTGTCTAGATCGAAACTGTGGCAAGTCAGTTAGAGTGTCTAGGTCGAAACTGTGGCTGGGGTCAGAGTGTCTAGGTCGAAACTGTGGCTAGTCAGTTAGAGTGTCTAGGTCGAAACTGTGGCTAGTCAGTTAGAGTGTCTAAGTCAAAACTGTGGCTAGTCATTTAGAGTGTCTGGGTCGAAACTGTGGCTAGTCAGTTAGAGTGTCTAGGTCGAAACTGTGGCTAGTCAGTTAGAGTGTCTAGGTCGAAACTGTGGCTAGTCAGTTAGAGTGTCTAGATCGAAACTGTGGCTAGTCAGTTAGAGTGTCTAGGTCGAAACTGTGGCTAGTCAGAGTGTCTAGGTCGAAACTGTGGCTAGTCAGTTAGAGTGTCTAGGTCGAAACTGTGGCTAGTCAGTTAGAGTGTCTAAGTCAAAACTGTGGCTAGTCATTTAGAGTGTCTAGGTCGAAACTGTGGCTAGTCAGTTAGAGTGTCAAGGTCGAAACTGTGGCTAGTCAGAGTGTCTAAGTCGAAACTGTGGCTAGTTAGTTAGAGTGTCTAGGTCGAAACTGTGGCTAGTCAGTTAGAGTGTCTAGGTCGAAACTGTGGCTAGTCAGTTAGAGTGTCTAGGTCGAAACTGTGCTTAGAGATGTATAGAGTTATGCCCAAGATGTAGCTATTCATATAAAGTGCCTAGACCAGAACTGTTGCTGATCGTAAATGTACAGTAGTACTTATCAACTAGTTTCTTACTGCTACCAGCAGTACAGTGGTTAATTTGTTACTGCTACCAGCAGAACAGTGGTTAATTCTGTCGGCTTGTGAGTACAACATATGTAAACAACTTAGACTAGTTGATTCAAGAAACAGATGTACTGCGGGCCCACTAGGTTGCCTCATTCTACCCACGCTCCGCTCACACCTTAAACGTTGGCATTTTATTTATTTCTATTATTTATTGATTTTATTTACATTATCTCATAATGCATCATATCAACAATCCATCTATTCATTCTCGGCCTTAAAACCATTCAGTCGTATCGGATAACTCAACGTGGCCCACGGTTCAAAATGTGAGCCCACCACCGGTCTTAGATAATGAGATGCAAGCTCATATATATTTTGTTTACATGCGAATGTAAGGTCATCATTGTAAAGCTAATGGGTTTGCTGGATTTTTTTTTTTTGTCTTTTAAATTTGAAAAAACCTGAAAACTAGTTATACCTACATGGTGGAAGTTTAAAACAAGCACATGCAAACAAAATCGTTCTCAAGTGTGTCAACTAGTGCCCGCAGGCCATAACCTTCAGGTGCCCCAGTGCCGATTGGTCATTTTTATTTCCTTCTGTTGAGTGCTGGTCGTTTACCCCTCCCCCCATTCCCCATCCCCCCCCCCCCAAAAAATATTCGTTTTGTCCGAGAGCACGAGAAGCTGTCAAGATGGCCCCTTTCTAAACAAAGTTTTATTCTTCCGGATATGAACACAAGGGGAGGGTGGTGGGGGGCTGCCTAGGAGCCCGTGGACTAAGAGCCCCCCCCCCTCCAGTTGAGACTTATTTTGCCGGTCTCAATGACAGGATGTTTGAACACAAGGTTCTCCTCCCCCCCCCCCAACCGTACCTCCCCCCCCCCTCACCACCACAATTTGTCCCATTAAAGTCATTAACTTAGTAATCAAGTCCAGTGAATGAGGAAGTGTTGAGGTCTGTGTACATCTGCGTCTATCTGTGTGTGTGTGTGTGTTTATATCTGTGTGTGTAGGTGTTTTCTGCAACTCGAACTATTTACTAGCTACATTTATAACCCTTCACTTCCCTTCGCTCAAGTACCACCCCATGGTGGCTTGAAAGGTAAGACCATGCATGATATGTGAATCTATTCAAGGTAAGACCATGTAATGTGAAACTAATCAAAGTAAGACCATGTAATGTGAATATGTTCACTGTAAGACCATGTAATGTGAATCTATTCAAGGTAAGACCATGTAATGTGAAACTAATAAAAGTAAGACCATTTAATGTGAATCTGTTCACTGTAAGACTATGTATTTGTGATTCTAATCAAAGTAATATCATGATTTATGAATCAATTAAAAAAAAAGATCTAAATATGTGAATCTATTCATGAAAACACGCTGACCTACTGTATTACATCTACTCTTCTCCATACAACAGAGCGATAAATACAACAAAAACAAACAAATCTTCGACTTGGTTCACATTCAATATCAGAGGTGGATTAAACTCAAAAGCCTTGCATCCCTGTTTGATAATGTCCTGCATAATAATAACTTATCAATCGTATTTTAATTCTCTCTCCTTTTTAGAGCATTTTTTCCCCGTTTTGTCTGTCTGTCTGTCTGTCTGTCCGTCATCACCCTAGATCTAAACAACCATAAGTCCTAGACCCATGATGTATATATCATTTTGTAGGTCTTGGCCTGCCAAGAAATTACTTTTTTTCCATTTCGCGATCTGACCTCTGAGGGCCGTAAAAGGGGGCTTATAAAGTACCGTTTTTTACTATATAAGCTATATTAACAAAGGAGCGCCCTAGATCTCAGCAACCATAAGTCCTAGACCCATGATGTATATATCATTTTGTAGGTCTTGGCCTGCCAAGTGTACATCAAAAGTTCATTTTGCGATAGGACCTCTGATGGCCGGGCTTCGGGGCTCCTAAGGGGCTTATAAATTATATATATGGCCCCATTCTACACTTTGTACGTTCAATAACCCATTCATTTGGTGCGAAATACTGCAGCACGTAGTTTCACCAAGATTTATTAAGAAACTCATCAAATGAAAAATAAGTTTGTGTTCTGAGTTTAATTGAAAGTATCAGAGCTATGCAACAATTGACGGAGTTTTCGGACGATTAAATGACTACAATTTCGAATGTTTTCAATTATGAGTCCTATTTCAGTAACCACAAACTACTTGTAGTTAGATTTAAGAGAAAATATTTTTGTTCAAATATAAAGAAACGTCTTTATAATATTTTTTTTACAGATATATGCATTACACAATTGAATTTATAAACATTTCCAAAATTTACAAATATTTACTGAAAGCTAACAAACGTACTGATACATAACATGAAAATGCGCTAACACGTCCTGTGTCCAGAATGGAACAGGCTTAATTGCTTGTTTT
>JAGDYQ010000011.1:9336082-9356082 GCA_021962125.1 Bulinus truncatus
GTATGTATGTATGTTTCCAGATGTATATATATATATATATAAGTAATACTGTCCATACAATACAACATAATTAAATCCGCGACGCAGAATAAATTTACAGGCGGCTGACTTTCGCACATAATTGGTTCCAGAAAGTTCCAGAAAGTGTGTGCGAATGTTGAATGTTCGAAAGAAGAGGGAAATTAAAAAGCACATAACTGGCGATCATGACATTACAAAAAGATTGCTTCGGGGACAACAAGGGCGGAGAAAGACCGGGTATAGACCGGAAATTCCGTAGACCGGGTATACGGAAACAGTCGGAAATTTACCGAAAGTGCTTTACTAGCGCTTTTATGGACGAATCTAAAAACACATTTTAAAAAATATATTTAAAAAAAATGTTCGAAATAGCGAATTGTGCGAAAGTAGAGGTGCGGAAAGTCAAGGGCCGCCTGTATTTACAAAATCACTGAAAAGAATTTACATTTCACTAACGAATTGTTGACTTGCTTAATTCATGTGATTCCTTGCGAATCAAAGGGACCCAACCATAGATCTCTAGTTCACTGTTTTTGGAGACCTTGTTTAGATCACCACCTAAGGTAGCTGCACCACTTCATTTAATGCACATAGGACCCTTTCCATCCAAGGGATCTTTGGGTGCCTTCCTTTGCCTGGTCTTAGGAGATGGCCACCCTATTGCTAGTTTTGTTATCCATTCTTGGAGTCATTGACCAATCTATCTCAAATTCTTGAATGATATTTGTAGGTCTGGGGAAGGTGGGGGGGCAGGCCTGTAGCCAGGAATATTGGAATGGGGGTGAGCCAAAGACATTTTCGGGGGGGGGGGGTGAAGAAATTTTTTTTCGGGGGGGGTGCTGAAGAAATGATCCTGGGGCACAGGGGCGAATCTAGACAACTTTGACGGGGGTAGCAAAACATTGACCTGGGGGGGGCCAAAACTGTTTTCATTGTTGAAAATTGGTCCTAGAACAAAAATTATTTCCATAATTTAATGATGTATTACCTAAACTTGCGATAACGGGGGGGGGATGGCCCCTCCGGCCCCACCCCCTAAATCCGGGCCCCTTGGTGGGGTAGAAGAAATGTTCGGGGGGCGAAATGGAGGCGCGAAGCGCCGAAAGCTTCCGAACGGAGAGGAAGTGGCATTGGGAGGGGATCTCAGCGAGTCCCCTCCCCAAGAAATTTTTGCGTTCCATATCTGGAATGGTGCATTTTAGTACCGATTGTTTAGCTATTAATTAGAAATCTATAATTTTAACTACGTTTCAACAATGCATGGCATACTGCATGTTTTGTTAATAATAATTTAAACAGTAAAGAGTTTTAATTATAAAAAAATGTATTGAGGCTGAGCAATTTCTGATTCCTGTTATAAATATATTGACCATTTGTTCTAAGCTAGGTTAATTGATTACATAATAGATACCTGATTTGTATTAGTATACTGTTTGTTTAACGTACAACCCTAGGAAGAACGACAAAGATGCACGAATATAGCTTAGCTATTTGTGTGATATTTCTTATAAAATATTGAAAACAAAGAACAGATCTATCACAACAACAGTCGCTATTAGTCACTTTAAAAAATAAAATTAATTCTGCTAGGAAGTGCAAATTTGCAAATTAAATAACATCACTCAAAAATCACGGAGTATGCACTTTATTATTTTTATTATAGTTATATGTATAAAAATGAAGTCAGAAGCCAATGTTATTTTATTAACTTATTTAAGTTAAAAGCTAGTTGTCCTCAGAAGATATCAATACATAAAACTATTACAAGGTTGGTAAGAGGCCCATCGGACAGAAATTTCGAGCTCCTGGGCAGGGGTGACACGTGTCCCCGTGCTGATATAAATTTTTTTAAAAGTTGATTGAGAAGCCTAAGTCCGGGTCCCTAAAACTCGCCGGTCCCCCTAGGCATTGCCCCCTGCCCCCTCCCCAATCGTCGGCACTGGTTGCGAACTTATACTATAATACGTTTCAAATTTGCTAACGTTGAAGCTAGCACTGAATTTACCCTCAAAATGCTTCAGCATTCAGATTGTCTGTTAAATCTTTTTTTTCAAATGCAAGCTGGAAAAGATTCCTTAGACGCTTTTGTAACATTGATGTGCGATATGGGGTGAGCATTCGTGGGAGGGTTGAGAAACTGTTCTCACACACGGCTGTTGAAGCCCCAAATGCTAATGCTGCCCAAAATACCCAGATGTGAACTTCAATAAGATTCAACCTTTTATGCCCAAAAATTAGATAAGCTTATATGTAAGTAAAATAGCCTGAATGATTGCCAAAAAAAAAACTTTTCAGTTTTTATTATTATTGATTTATTGAACAAAATGGTTGATGTTTTATATAGCCGTTATTAATAAAATTTTGTCAAAAAACTCAAATCATGCACGGGGGGGGGTCTATTTTTGCCAATATCAAGAGATTTTCAGAATTCATTATTTTTCATTCAGAAAGAAATCCTTCTTTTTAATACGACTGTTAATTTAGCGTAACACTTATGTTCTCAAGTATTAGAATAAAATATTAGATAAAACTAAATATATCATTGTTAACAGATTATAATTAATTGCACGGAATTATGATTTAAAAAAAAAATTCTTTTTAAGCAAGATTAATTTTCATGGATGTTATTTTTGTTACAATAGTCGTAATGTAATGGCCCATGGTTACAATAAAGTATATACAAGGAAATAGTATCGGCATTTGTAACTACATACACATTACTAAATGCGATAATGGGACTGTGGAATTAGTTAATATTATTGTCTACACAATACACCAGAACTCAATCCGTGCCACCACTCTAAAAACAACAACACAATGTCAGACAAACAACAACACAATGTCAGACACACAACAGCGCAATGTCAGACAAACAACAACACAATGTCAGACAAACAACAACACAATGTCAGACAAACAACAACACAATGTCAGACAAACAACAACACAATGTCAGACAAACAACAGCACAATGTCAAACAACAACACAATGTCAGACAAACAACAACACAATGTCAGACAAACAACAACACAATGTCAGACAAACAACAACACAATGTCAGACAAACAACAGCACAATGTCAAACAACAACACAATGTCAGACAAACAACAACACAATGCCAGACAAACAACAACACAATGTCAGACAAACAACAACACAATGTCAGACAAACCAAGTTTTGATTGTTTCACCTATATTGATTTTTATCTATACTGCAGCGATTCTTTTTTATTTTACCATTAAAAAAAGCAATGGCTGTTTTAACACAAATACGTTTTATAAAATATAATTTGTGAGGGATGAAATCTTGGTTATTTATGTATGTTAGGTAGGTGACATAAGTTATTTATGTACGTTAGGTAGGTGACATAAGTTATTTATGTACGTCAGGTAGGTGACATAAGTTATTTATGTACGTCAGGTAGGTGACATAAGTTATTTATGTACGTCAGGTAGGTGACATAAGTTATTTATGTACGTCAGGTAGGTGACATAAGCCCTGGGACTCAGAGATTGCCTGGGGTTCCGATTAGGGTTACTTTCTAGAGTAAACAATTCTGGATCATTTACAATATCTGAATATAATGAGAACTGAACTTATTACACGGAGAGAACTGAACTTATTACACTGGGAGAGAACTGAACTTATTGACAGGAGAGAAGTGACATATTACACTGGAGTGAACTGAACATATTACACTGGAGAGAAGTGAACATATTGACACTGGAGTGAACTGAACATATTACACTGGAGAGAAGTGAACATATTACACTGGAGAGAACTGAACATGCTACATTGGAGAGAACTGAACATGCTACATTGGAGAGAACTGAACATATTACACTGGAGTGAACTGAACATGCTACATTGGAGAGAACTGAACATGCTACATTGGAGAGAACTGAACATATTACACTGGAGTGAACTGAACATGCTACATTGGAGAGAACTGAACATGCTACATTGGAGAGAACTGAACATGCTACATTGGAGAGAACTGAACATGCTACATTGGAGAGAACTGAACATGCTACATTGGAGAGAACTGAACATGCTACATTGGAGCGAAGTGAACATGCTACATTGGAGAGAAGTGAACATGATACATTGGAGAGAACTGAACATGCTACATTGGTGCGAAGTGAACATGATACATTGGAGAGAAGTGAACATGAGACACTGCTGATAGAATGGTGGGATAACTCTAGAACAACGGGTGCAATATTTTTTAACTTTCTAAAACTGGATTTGAATTATAGAAACCAACTGGATAACTATATATGAAAGACTACCAGCTGAAAGATATAACTATGCATGAAAGACTACCAGCTGAAAGATATAACTATGCATGAAAGACTACCAGCTGAAAGATATAACTATGTATGAAAGACTACCAGCTGAAAGATATAACTATGTATGAAAGACTACCAGCTGAAAGATATAACTATGTATGAAAGACTACCAGCTGAAAGATATAACTCTGTATGAAAGACTACCAGCTGAAAGATATTCTTTTTTGTTCGGTTAGCATGACCTTGATTCTAGCTTAAAGTGAGCAATTTTCTGGTTGATTTGTCAACTAAAAACACAATTTTCACAAGACCACAGCCCAGTTTGTTGAGTGGACAAATGGATCAATTGGCATGCATGGCTGTCTTCTTGTCTCTGACATGTCCGGTGCCCAGGGAGAAGAGCAGGGAGAATTTTTAATTCTTCTAAAGATAGTAAAACCAACAGTGTGATCGACAGAGTGACTAACAACGTGTTTGTTGCAGGGGCAAATTTTAGGGTGATTAATTTGATGGATACATGAACAAAATATGAAATGGTTAAATTGTAATGAATCATAATTAATATATGATGCATAATGTCCAATTGTAGATAAATCATTCTAAATGTACAATCCCAGTTTGTGTGAGTTGTAATACTTTGTACAATATCCAGTTTGTATGAATCATTATACACATTACAACTTACATTGTCCAATCTGTACGAATCATAATACAACCAACTTACATTGTCCAATCTGTACAAATCATAACACAATCTCTACATGGTCCAATCTGTACGAACTCAATACAACTTACATTGTCCAATCTGAACGAATCATAATACAACTTACATGGTCCAATCTGAACGTATCAAATACAACTTACATTGTCCAATCTGAACGAATCATAATACAACTTACATTGTCCAATCTGAACGTATCATAATACAACTTACATTGTCCAATCTGAACGAATCATAATACAACTTACATTGCCCAATCTGTACGAATCATAATACAACTTACAACTTTCATTTAGTATTGATCCGAAACAACAATTGTATGATATTTGATTACTAAATTAAATTAAGCAAAAAATATCGAATGAATTAAAACACAAGGATTTTAAAAGCCAATGATGCTTCAATGAACCGACTTGATAACCAATTATTGCTATGTTACTAAATTTTTAGGTTAGTGGATAATACCGATACGATTAAATGTGACAAATTTGTTTCTAAAGTTGACATATTTTTCTCAATTAGATGTGGAAATGAAACACAAGTTATGAAGAACAAACTCACACAATTACACATATAAAAACTTCTTTTTTGTATTCATTCAATGTATTGACCAATAAAATATGTATTAATTCAATGTATTAACCAATATGTATTAATTCAATATATTGACCAACATGTATTAATTCAATGTATTGACAATATGTATTAATTCAATGTATTAACCAATATGTATTAATTCAATATATTGACCAACATGTATTAATTCAATGTATTGACAATATGTATTAATTCAATGTATTGACCAATATGTATTCATTCAATGCATTGACCAATATGTATTAATTCAATGTATTGACCAATATGTATTAATTTTGCCCCATGTCATTAGAGTTTATCTCCATCAATTACGTCAAGTTATTAGCATAGGGATGTTAAAACAATAACTTTCTATATCACAGACCACAATGTTCGGAAATATCTTATGTTTAAAACATTATCTATTTGATGTTATACCTCCTGTGCTCCTCACTCAAACAAAAGATGCTCAATGTACAAACAATGTCTTGTGAAGTACTAGCTCAATGTATAATAAAAAAAAAAGTTCCCTTAGCCCTAACGGGCCATCGGGGCAGATGAAGTGAAGAATTCATCTGTTTCTATAACCTCGGCATATAAAAAGGTTATTGTGCTTCTTTACAACCACTTAACCCCCTTTGCTACAACTTTTATCAGTTACCATTTACAGCTGGGTGGACTTGTAGGACAACTTTGAAACACAATTCACCTAGAAAAACTCCCATGGTTCTCACCGAGGATCGAAACCAGGACTCTCAGGTCGACAGTCGAGTATCTACACCACTCGGCCACCCGTCCCAATGTATAATAAATACTTAGTTCCTAGGATTACATAGTTTAACCCTTCCCTTTATGGTCAGGTTAGAAAAAACATACCAAACGTACAGACACATGTACTCTTATCAAACATACAGGCATACATATCTCATCAAAGATACAGGCATACATACTATCATCAATCATTCAGATGTATGCACTATTATCAAACATACAGACATAAGTACTCTTATCAAACATACAGTTACATATACTCTCATCAAACATACAGATATATATATATATATATATATACTTTCATCGAACTTACAGACATCCATACTATCATCAAAAATAAGCATATATATTTTCATAAAACAGAGAGACATAAGTACTTTTATCAAACATACAAACATACTATCGTCAAACATACACATTATATATATATATATATATATATATATATATATATATGTGTGTGTGTGTGTGTGTGTGTGTGCTAGTGTGTCCAGCTGTCCACAGTTTTAATTACAAACATTTTGTTCAAATGAAACGATGGACATGATTACTACGATCCCGGGGCCATCAAAAACATCAACCGGACATATGTGATTCATCAGTTGTCATAGTAACGCTTAACGGCTAGCCGAGCGTTAAATTTTAGTTGAGGGGGGCGGTAGAGATCAGGGGGAGGGCAGGGTATATGATTGTGGTCGTGTCGTTAGTTTAAGCCAGTGGACTGTTCAAGTTTTTTTAATGTCTCCTCTTTAAGTGAAGCTACCAAGATGTCAGGGTTAATTTGGGTCTTAAAGGTTTAAAGTCTCCAGCGAAATACGGTGCTGGTACCCACGGTGCTGGTGCCTAGTGTTTATTGGTCTGGTGGTACTGGATGTGCTCGTAGGTCCTATGACCACTTTGTCTAAATGTTCAGTTTTCATTCTGGACATTTTTGTTTTGAAGACAGCTCGTGTACAATCATGTTGTGTTGATATGTGACAGCTGGCAACGGTTAAAGTAAATAGTAAAAGAAACAGCACTGTCACACTGTGATATTCAATACAATACGTGTCACAAAATACGCGTCAAAAATACACGTCACAAAATACACGCCACAAAATACACTACATGTCACAAAATACCTGTCACAAAATACACATTACAAAATACACGTCACTAAATACAGTACATGTCAAACAATACATGTCACTAAATACAATACATGTCACAAAATACAATACGTGCCACAAAACATAATACATATTCCAATGTACAAAACATGTCACAAAATACTTTTCACAAAACACAATACATGTCACAAAATACTTTTCACAAAACACAATACATGTCACAAAATACTTTTCACAAAACACAATACATGTCACAAAATACTAAACATGTAACAAAACAACTTGAACTGAACTGGTCGACTATAGTATATTTAAATGGAGGGAGTATGTTCGCCTGGTGAGTATATTTAAGTGGAGGGAGTATGTTCGCCTGGTGAGTATATTTAAGTGGAGGGAGTATGTTCACCTGGTGAGTATATTTAAGTGGAGGGAGTATGTTCGCCTGGTGAGTATATTTAAGTGGAGGGAGTATGTTCGCCTGGTGAGTATATTTAAGTGGAGGGAGTATGTTCGCCTGGTGAGTATATTTAAGTGGAGGGAGTATGTTCGCCTGGCGAGCTCGAAATTCAGACGCTAGGTGACAATCAAGTTTATTTTATTTTAATTCTTTTACTTTGTTCTAATATCTGACACAAATAAATCTTTTATTGATATTTCTTCAAACTATTTATGAAATCTACTCAAAGTCTAACTGTAATCGTTTGAAATTTAAAAAAACAAAATAAAGCATTTGTTAAATTCTGTTACGAGTTTGTTTCCTTTTTAATTCGTGAACTTATTTTTTAACTTATTTCTTAAACGACGAAACAAATGTTTTGTTTTTACAGGTGTGTGTGTGAAGTCCCTGTTTATGTAAGGATGAGATGAAATCTCTTAGAACCTATGAACCAATAATGTAGTGCCCTTCTTTCATCCCCACCATCGCCGATAGTGCAATGGCCATGGAGGCAGCACAGGAGATATAGCGGGGACAAGCCATGACCTAAGAGAAGATCGAACCAGTGACCCTCAAGTCGACAGTCGAGCGCCGTACCACACGACCATCCGTTTCCCTCCCCCCTCCCACGCCACCCAGTCAAAATTCTTTAAATTACGCTCTGGTCCATGTATATGCAATACTGTATAGATGTTGAGTATCAGTACAACATAGTTCACTCTTAATATAGCCCTCCTCCCACCATTTTTTTTGAAAAATTGTTTTTTTTTGTAAAAAAAATAGGTTGGTACCCAACGAAAAGAAATCAATCCCCTTTTACCATTACAGAAAAAAAAAGTAAAACCTCCCCCCCCCCCCCCCCCCCTTATTAAGATTTTTAATATTTATGGTTTTTTGATATGAGGGGGGTGGTGGTGGTGGTCACGGTAAAAGTCAATCAAGCTCAGCCAGCTTGAAATGGCTACCTGACATAATGGCTACCTGACATAATTTGGCTAAGTAAAGGTGGCTATGCTGTGTTCTAGCCTCACACAATCTCATAATATGTGGTGGATAAAGAAACAGATGAACTCTACACTTTATCTGCCTTGAAGATCCCATATGGCTCTATAGGAACTTAAACAAGAAGTTATTATTATAAATTAAAAGTAAGGCTGGAATTGGTAAAAGTTGGCAGAATACCACGTGAGGACTTCACAACAAGGAGACAATTAGGTCTATTGTAACCACATGATACAAATAATGGGCTGTGACGTATGTCTACTGTAACCTCAGGATAGAAATAATGGGTTTGACGTATGTCTACTGTAACCTCAGGATAGAAATAATGGGTTTGACGTATGTCTACTGTAACATTAGGATAGAAATAATGGGCTGTGACGTATGTCTGTTGTAACCACAGGATAGAAATAATGGGCTGTGACGTATGTCTACTGTAACCCCAGGATATAAATAATGGGTTGTGACGTATATCTGCTGTAACCTCAGGATAGAAATAATGGGCTGTGACGTATGTCTGCTGTAACCTCAGGATAGAAATAATGGGCTGTGACGTATGTCTGTTCAGGATAGAAATAATGGGCTGTGACGTATGTCTGCTGTAACCACAGGACAGAAATAATGGTATGCATATTCTACATTTGAGGCCGATATGTAAATGAAAAGGGTTTTGTTAATCTCTAGTCTGATTCTAAAATTTTCGAAGTTGAGGAGTGTTTTGATTTTTTAGGTAACGCAGTATTTCTAAACTGTAATCACTTATTGATCAGATAGTACAGAGTTGTGCATTGGTTACTATTGAACTTCTCTTGTGACCCAGTTTAATTAAACTTTATTTCTTGAAGTGAGAACAAATAAATTCAACAGCTGACCTATTCAAACAAAACCGACAGCCCATCATTAGCTTCAGCAGGTCAAACAAATGACTTTACTCACGGCCTCTGTTTTCTGTTGACTTACGTCACGCCTCATTGAGTTTCACAGATACAATGACGTCAGTTTGTACGGCGTAGGTGATGACGGTCACACTTAATTATGTTTGCAACAATCTGTCACCGCACAAAGATAGAATCTGTCACTGCACAAAGATAGAATCTGTCACTGCACAAAGATTGAATCTCTAGCTGCACAAAGATTGAATCTCTCACTGCACAAAGATAGAATTTGTCAGAGGTCAGTGATACAGTATGTCACATACAAGTCACTGTTTACACACATTTCCTTATTATGTTTATATAACTTGGTGTGAAGTAACAGTAAACATAGATTTGGTTTGTTTATGTTTGTTTATGTTTGTTACATAATTCTTTTTAAAGTTTATTTTTTATTTTTTGTGAATTAATTAGGTCTTTATGATTCGTACCTCTATGTCAACTGAAAACATTGAAATGAAATTCACAAAACAAGATGAATAAAATCATGATCTTTTTCAATTTGACGACAAGTATGGCGCAGCAAAAGAAAAGACAGGGCCTAAATGTAGACAGACAGAGACTAAACAGGGCCTAAATATTGCAACTGGTACCATATATGGTACACTTGTACTTCTATATGGTACACTTGTACTTCTATATGGCACAATTGTACATCTTTATGGTACACTTGTACCATATCCAAGTGTCTAGAAACTACAAGTGTCCAGAAACTACAAGTGTCCAAAAACTACAAGTGTCCAGAAACTACAAGTGTCCAGAAACTACAAGTGTCCAGAAACTACAAGTGTCCAGAAACTACAAGTGTCGAGAAACTACAAGTGTCCAGAAACTACAAGTGTCCAGAAACTACAAGTGTCCAGAAACTACAAGTGTCCAGAAACTACAAGTGTCCAGAAACTACAAGTGTCCAGAAACTACAAGTCACTGCTAAAGGAAAAATGTTTTCTGCAGAAAGAAAAAGAGAATAGTTTTTAATGTAACAAGGAATTGAATGGTTCAAAAGTGAATAGTGTAACAATGGAATAAATAGTTCCAATGTAACAAAAGGGAATATTCTGGAACTGTTCAATTATAGAAGTTACTCAAACCTAAGCAGTTCATAATGTAGAAATTGACAACATGCGATAAAGAAAGACGGGAAAAATGGGTAATAAATAATTCAAACCTTGATATTTTAAGACCAGATTAAATCCAAAAATGGTATTTGCGTTGAATATTCTTTAGGTTGTGTTGTCTTGTATAATAATGCAGACATTGTGTCTGTTCTGCACTTGATTATACAGGAAGACATTTTGTCTGATCGTTAAAAGATTATAAAAGAAGACATTCTGTATCACTACAAACACTCGATATTTTACATTTATTTTGCTGACATCCGGGGCGTCACGTGTTATAATTGTGTACTCTGTCAACGTAGCGATAGAGACACAAGTCTGTGTTTAAACACAATGAAACACCAGAAACTATTTTTAAAAAAAAAGAATGTTATATCAAGTGCAGTTTTTTAAAAAAAAATACATTTTCCGTATTAGTCTTTTATTTGCCAACGGCCGGCATCTACCTTGTTTAGGTACATTTACCGTGTTTAGGTATATCTACCGTGTTTAGGTACATTTACAGTGTTTAGGTATATCTACCGTGTTTAGATACATTTACAGTGTTTAGGTACATTTACAGTGTTTAGGTATATCTACCGTGTTTAGGTACATCTGCCGTGTTTAGGTACATCAGCCGTGTTTAGTCACATCTACCGTGTTTAGGTACATTTACCGTGTTTAGGTATATCTACCGTGTTTAGGTACATTTACCGTGTTAAAGTACATCTACCGTGTTTAGGTACATCTACCGTGTTTAAGTACATCTACCGTTTTTAAGTACGTTTGCCGTGTTAAGGTACATCTACCGTATTTAGGTACATCTACCGTGTTTAGGTACATTTACCGTGTTTAGTTACATCTTCCGTGTTTAGTTACATCTACCGTGTTTAGGTACATCTACCATGTTTAGGTACATCTACCGTGTTTAGTTACATCTACCATGTTTAGGTACATCTACCGTGTTTAGGTACATCTACCGTAGTTAGTTACATCTACCGTGTTTAGTCACATCTACCGTGTTTAGTTACATCTACCGTGTTTAGTTACATCTACCGTGTTAAGGTACATCTACCGTGTTAAGGTACATCTACCGTGTTTAGGTATATCTACCGTGTTTAGGTACATTTACCGTGTTAAGGTACATCTACCGTGTTTAGGTACATTTACCGTGTTTAGGTATATCTACCGTGTTTAGTTACATCTACCGTGTTAAGGTACATCTACCGTGTTTAGGTATATCTACCGTGTTTAGGTACATTTACCGTGTTAAGGTACATCTACCGTGTTTAGGTACATTTACCGTGTTTAGGTATATCTACCGTGTTTAGTTACATCTACCGTGTTTAGTTACATCTACCGTGTTAAGGTACATCTACCGTGTTAAGGTACATCTACCGTGTTTAGGTACATCTACCGTGTTTAAGTACATCTACCGTTTTTAAGTACGTTTGCCGTGTTAAGGTACATCTACCGTATTTAGGTACATCTACCGTGTTTAGGTACATTTACCGTGTTTAGTTACATCTTCCGTGTTTAGTTACATCTACCGTGTTTAGGTACATCTACCATGTTTAGGTACATCTACCGTGTTTAGTTACATCTACCATGTTTAGGTACATCTACCGTGTTTAGGTACATCTACCGTAGTTAGTTACATCTACCGTGTTTAGTCACATCTACCGTGTTTAGTTACATCTACCGTGTTTAGTTACATCTACCGTGTTAAGGTACATCTACCGTGTTAAGGTACATCTACCGTGTTTAGGTATATCTACCGTGTTTAGGTACATTTACCGTGTTAAGGTACATCTACCGTGTTTAGGTACATTTACCGTGTTTAGGTATATCTACCGTGTTTAGTTACATCTACCGTGTTTAGGTACATCTACCGTGTTTAGGTACATTTACCGTGTTAAGGTACATCTACCGTGTTTAGGTACATTTACCGTGTTTAGGTATATCTACCGTGTTTAGTTACATCTACCGTGTTTAGGTACATCTACCGTGTTTAGGTACATCTACCGTGTTTAGGTACATTTACCGTGTTTAGTTACATCTTCCGTGTTTAGTTACATCTACCGTGTTTAGGTACATCTACCATGTTTAGGTACATCTACCGTGTTTAGTTACATCTACCATGTTTAGGTACATCTACCGTGTTTAGGTACATCTACCGTAGCTAGTTTATTCAATGTTTACATCTACCGTGTTTAGGTACAGCTACCTTGTTTAGGTACCATCTACCGTGTTTAGGTACATCTACCGTGTTTAGTTACATCTACACCGTGTTTAGGGTACATTTTACCGTGTTTAGGTACATCTACCGTGTTAAGGTACATCTACCGTGTTTAGTTACATCTACACCGTGTTTAGTTACATCTACCGTGTTAAGGTACATCTACCGTGTTAAGGTACATCTACCGTGTTTAGGTATATCTACCGTGTTTAGGTATATCTACCGTGTTTAGTTACATCTACCGTGTTAAGGTACATCTACCGTGTTTAGGTATATCTACCGTGTTTAGGTACATTTACCGTGTTAAGGTACATCTACCGTGTTTAGGTACATTTACCGTGTTTAGGTATATCTACCGTGTTTAGTTACATCTACCGTGTTTAGGTACATCTACCGTGTTTAGGTACATCTACCGTGTTTAGTTACATCTACCGTGTTTAGGTACATTTACCGTGTTTAGGTACATTTACCGTGTTAAGGTACATCTGCCGTGTTTAGGTACATCTACCGTGTTTAGTTACATCTACCGTGTTTAGTCACATCTACCGTGTTTAGGTTCATCTACCGTGTTTAGGTACATCTACCGTGTTTAGGTACATCTACCGTGTTTAGTTAAATCTACCGTGTTTAGGTACATTTACCGTGTTTAGGTACATCTACCGTGTTTAGGTACATCTACCGTGTTTAGTTACATCTACCGTGTTTAGGTACATTTACCGTGTTTAGGTATATCTACCGTGTTAAGGTACATCTACCGTGTTTAGTTACATCTACCGTGTTTAGGTACATCTACCGTGTTAAGGTACATATGCCGTGTTTAGTCACATCTACCGTGTTTAGGTACATCTACCGTGTTTAGGTACATCTACCGTTTTTAAGTACATCTACCGTGTTTAGTTACATCTACCGTGTTTAGGTACATTTACCGTGTTTAGGTACATTTACCGTGTTAAGGTACATCTGCCGTGTTTAGGTACATCTACCGTGTTTAGTTACATCTACCGTGTTTAGTCACATCTACCGTGTTTAGGTTCATCTACCGTGTTTAGGTACATCTACCGTGTTTAGGTACGTCTACCGTGTTTAGTTACATCTACCGTGTTTAGGTACATTTACCGTGTTAAGGTACATATGCCGTGTTTAGTCACATCTACCGTGTTTAGGTACATCTACCGTGTTTAGGTACATCTACCGTTTTTAAGTACATCTACCGTGTTTAGTTACATCTACCGTGTTTAGGTACATTTACCGTGTTTAGTTACATCTACCGTGTTAAGGTACATCTACCGTGTTTAGTTACATTTACCGTGTTTAGGTACATCTACCGTGTTAAGGTACATCTACCGTGTTTAGTTACATCTACCGTGTTTAGGTACATTTAACGTGTTAAGGTACATCTACCGTGTTTAGGTACATTTACCGTGTTTAGGTATATCTACCGTGTTTAGTTACATCTACCGTGTTTAGGTACATCTACCGTGTTTAGGTACATCTACCGTGTTTAGTTACATCTACCGTGTTTAGGTACATTTACCGTGTTTAGGTACATTTACCGTGTTAAGGTACATCTACCGTTTTTAAGTACATCTACCGTGTTTAGTTACATCTACCGTGTTTAGGTACATTTACCGTGTTTAGGTACATTTACCGTGTTTAGTCACATCTACCGTGTTTAGGTTCATCTACCGTGTTTAGGTACATCTACCGTGTTTAGGTACATCTACCGTGTTTAGTTAAATCTACCGTGTTTAGGTACATTTACCGTGTTTAGGTACATCTACCGTGTTTAGGTACATCTACCGTGTTTAGTTACATCTACCGTGTTTAGGTACATTTACCGTGTTTAGGTATATCTACCGTGTTAAGGTACATCTACCGTGTTTAGTTACATCTACCGTGTTTAGGTACATCTACCCTGTTAAGGTACATATGCCGTGTTTAGTCACATCTACCGTGTTTAGGTACATCTACCGTGTTTAGGTACATCTACCGTTTTTAAGTACATCTACCGTGTTTAGTTACATCTACCGTGTTTAGGTACATTTACCGTGTTTAGTTACATCTACCGTGTTAAGGTACATCTACCGTGTTTAGTCACATCTACCGTGTTTAGGTACATCTGCCGTGTTTAGGTACATCTACCGTTTTTAAGTACATCTACCGTGTTTAGGTACATCTACCGTGTTTAGGTACATTTACCGTGTTTAGGTACATCTACCGTGTTAAGGTACATCTACCGTGTTTGGTTACATCTACCGTGTTTAGGTACATCTACCGTGTTAAGGTACATCTACCGTGTTTAGTTACATCTACCGTGTTTAGTCACATCTACCGTGTTTAGGTACATCTACCGTGTTTAGGTACATCTACCGTGTTTAGTTACATCTACCGTGTTTAGGTACATTTACCGTGTTTAGGTACATTTACCGTGTTAAGGTACATCTACCGTTTTTAAGTACATCTACCGTGTTTAGTTACATCTACCGTGTTTAGGTACATTTACCGTGTTTAGGTACATTTACCGTGTTTAGTCACATCTACCGTGTTTAGGTTCATCTACCGTGTTTAGGTACATCTACCGTGTTTAGGTACATCTACCGTGTTTAGTTAAATCTACCGTGTTTAGGTACATTTACCGTGTTTAGGTACATCTACCGTGTTTAGGTACATCTACCGTGTTTAGTTACATCTACCGTGTTTAGGTACATTTACCGTGTTTAGGTATATCTACCGTGTTAAGGTACATCTACCGTGTTTAGTTACATCTACCGTGTTTAGGTACATCTACCCTGTTAAGGTACATATGCCGTGTTTAGTCACATCTACCGTGTTTAGGTACATCTACCGTGTTTAGGTACATCTACCGTTTTTAAGTACATCTACCGTGTTTAGTTACATCTACCGTGTTTAGGTACATTTACCGTGTTTAGTTACATCTACCGTGTTAAGGTACATCTACCGTGTTTAGTCACATCTACCGTGTTTAGGTACATCTGCCGTGTTTAGGTACATCTACCGTTTTTAAGTACATCTACCGTGTTTAGGTACATCTACCGTGTTTAGGTACATTTACCGTGTTTAGGTACATCTACCGTGTTAAGGTACATCTACCGTGTTTGGTTACATCTACCGTGTTTAGGTACATCTACCGTGTTAAGGTACATCTACCGTGTTTAGTTACATCTACCGTGTTTAGTCACATCTACCGTGTTTAGGTACATCTACCGTGTTTGGGTACATCTACCGTGTTAAGGTACATCTACCGTGTTTGGTTACATATACCGTGTTTAGGTACATCTACCGTGTTAAGGTACATCTACCGTGTTTAGTTACATCTACCGTGTTTAGGTACATTTACCGTGTTTAGGTTCATCTTAGTTGTACCTAAACACGGTAGGTGTAATAAAACATGGTAAATGTACTTAAAATGTACCTATGCATTTATACAACTGACAACATACCCGAGTAGTTCTATTTCCGTTTCTCATTTAATTGGTATAAGATTACGTTTGTGATACAATATCTGTTTGTCTTACACAATGTCTATTGTACAATACATCTTCATTCAATATGCCATTTATTTTTCTAATATGCTGTTTATAAAAATGTAACCCACCTCTCTATATTTGATATGAACATGTTTAATGTGTTTGTTAGCACCGAGCTCAATACAATTTATTTCATTGTACCAGAGATATTTCATTGTAATTCCTTAACTTTAGGAAAGGTTTTGTTAACGCTAAAAATGTTTTGTTGTAAACTAATGTAACAAAAAAATATCACTCTGATTTAAATTTATAACGTCAAAAAAAAAAAAAAGTTTTACATCCAATAAATCTGAAATATTTTCAGTTTACTGACACGGGTGAATGTCTTTTCATCCACTTATTTGTCCATTGTACCATCACGAAGTTCAATATAGAGGGAAATTTATTTGATTATGTTTTCGAAATTTTTTAATTAAATATAAAAATTATCAGACAAAACAAAATTAATCGAAAAATTAATAACATTTCATATGAGCATTGTTGTTGGGTTTTTTTAAAAAATAACAAATTTACAAATAGGTTTTGTGTTAATAAGATTTTTAAGTAAGTTTTTTTTATATTTTATATAATTAAAAAAATGGTTTCAATTTATTTATTTTTTTTTATATCCTGTAAAATAATAAAATGTTTCTTTTAAATCTTTTTTTCTTTTTCTACTTCCTACGGCTGATTAAGTTTCTTATGTTATATCCAGCCAACACCTAAAACAGCTGATTAAGTGTCTTATGTTATATCCAGCCAACACCTCTAACAGCAGATTACAGTTTCTTATGTTATATCCAGCCAACACCTATAACAGGTGATTAAGTGTCTTATTTTATACCCAGCCAACACCTCTAACAGCTGATTAAGTGTTTATGTTATATCCAGCCAACACCTATAACAGGTGATTAAGTGTCTTATGTTATATCCAGCCAACACCTATAACAGGTGATTAAGTGTCTTATGTTATATCAAGCCAACACCTCTAACAGCTGATTAAGTGTCTTATGTTATATCCAGCCAACACCTATAACAGGTGATTAAATTTCCTATGTTATATCCATCCAACACCTCTAACAGGTGATTAAGTTTCTTATGTTATATCCAGCCAACACCTATAACAGCTGATTAAGTTTCTTATTTTATGTCCAGCCAACACATTTAACAGATAATTAAGTTTCTTATGTTATGTCCAGACAACACCTCTAACAGATGATAAAGTTTCATATGTTATGTCCAGGCAACACATATAACAGATGATTAAGTTTCTTATGTTATATTCAGCCAACACCTCTAACAAATGATTAAGTTTCTTATGTTATGTCCAGACAACACCTCTAACAGATGATAAAGTTTCATATGTTATATCCAGGCAACACCTCTAACAGATGATTAAGTTTCTTATGTTATGTCCAGGCAACACCTCTAACAGCTGATTAAGTTTCTTATGTTATATCCAGCCAACACCTCTAACAGATGATTAAGTTTCTTATGTTATGCCAAGAAAACACATCTAACAGATGATTAAGTTTCTTATGTTATGTCCACTGCAACACCTCTAACAGATGATTAAGTTTCTTATGTTATGTCCAGGCAATACCTCCAACAGCTGATTAAATTTATTACTTAAATGTAAATACAGGTTTTATTTCTTTTCAGATTTAATATTATCATATAATTTACATAAGTGACAAAAAGCTACAAATTAAGTCAATATAAAAGTAAAATAAGATACACAGCTTAGAGAAAATATTTTTTTTTCAATGTATATAATATTTAATTTGCATGTCTTGTTTACTTCCATATACAATGTATATAATATTTAATTTGCATGTCTTGTTTACTTCCATATACATTGTATATAATATTTAGTTTGCATGTCTTGTTTACTTCCATAAACAGTGTATATAATATTTAGTTTGCATGTCTTGTTTACTTCCATATACAATGTATATAATATTTAGTTTGGATTCTTGTTACTTCCATTTACAGTTTTAGATTGAAACAAAAAGAGATGTCCTTACAACTTATCAAGTTTTTAAAATCGAAGTGAATTACAAACAGGTTTTCTAAGGCAGTGGTTGTCAAACGTGTACGTTTTGAGTCAACTTTGACTTTATTTTTCACCCACCTGAAAGAAAATTTACCTTGAAAGAAAGATGATAGAAGCGCCTACAAGAAAGATAAAAAAAGTGTCGTGAATTGTTATTATAGACTTTCTTATTTTAACTTTGTAGATGTACATACTTTAAGTTTGTTAACACTAGTTATCAAAGGCCCGGTACCCGGACCGGCGAGTAGGCACACAGTTGGAGTTGAAAATGGTGATATATATTTTAGCGCGTTAACAATCAGTCTATATCAGAGGTGTGCGGATCTTGAAATTTAGCGTCCGCGTCCGTCCGCGGATTTCTATCAATGATCCGCGTCCGCGTCCGCAGAATCTTACAACATTGGTCCGCAGTCAGTCCGCATTGCTGAAATTTAGCTGTTTAAATGACTTGAAATTTTTTATGGTAACGCTAAAGAAGATCCGCGTCAGTCCGCGAGTCCGCAACTTAACCATACGAAGCATCCGCTGTCAGTCCGCTGATTCGGAAAAGTCTGCGGATCTACGTCCGCAAGCGGACGTGTCCGCTGTCCGCTCATCTCTGGTCTATATACTTGCAGTGGCCCCAAGGACATGAACAGATTATTGTAGCCAAAATACATTTGAGAATATGGACTCCTAATAATACATCAAATAAAATTCATATGTTAAATAATTCCTCCCAAAAAAAATAATCCTCACTATGGGTAGACATAAACAACAACTCTTAAAATCATATTCCTTCATAATATTTTAATGGACTCCTTTCGAAACAGTTATTCATTTAATGTTTTATGATGTTCAACATGGCGTATTTAAAAAAAAAAGAGAGACGCGAGTGAATGCTTGTGTTAAGCAAAACGCTACATGTTTAACAGGTGGTTTATTTACTGTTTTACATTGTAGCATAGTAAAATTAACTAAGAAAAATTGCCGACCCGGCAGTGCAGAACCTAGGGATTTACGGGCCCGGTGGCTTGGCCTCTTTGAGTTGTTTATGCCGCCATCTTGGATGAATTGTTTATGCCGCCATGTTGGATGACAGACGGAAGTAGCGATGACAGACGGAAGTCGTGATGACAGACGGAAGTCGCGATGACAGACGGAAGTAGCGATGATAGACGGAAACCGGAACACATGATGTAAAATTTGTATTATAGATATTGAGAAATAAAGTTGTCT
>JAGDYQ010000011.1:9358582-9373839 GCA_021962125.1 Bulinus truncatus
CCACTAATGGGACTATTTTTATGGTGCCCTTCTTTCATCCCCACCATAGACGATAGTGCAATGGTCATTGAGGCACAACGGGAGATATAGCGGGGACTTAAGCCATGTCCTAAAATATCCATTGGTCCTCACCGGAGATCGAACCAGGGACCCTCAGGTGGACAATCGATTGCACGACCATCGGTCCCGTTGCCCTATTATAGTAGCTTGTTTTATTTAAACACACACTGACTTGTGTCTCATTGACTATTGTTATTCAGTATTTCATATCACCGACACTGACTTCGCAACACAATTTAATTTTCAGTGACCTCTGACCCCCTTAGAGTTATCCTCTGATAGATTTGTAAATTGTCTCCCATCACTATCCAAAATATAACAGGAACTACGATTCAGTAGAATATTCTATTAATCCCTGACCTATACAATAAACACAACGTAACTCACTAGCTGTCTGTAGACTATACAACAAACGGCCATCATCTGGAGTTGATTGGGACCAACCCCCGTCATAGTCTATAACTATAACCTACCCAGAAATGTAATGAACTGACAGTGTATTGAAGGTAACGTTAAGTCACAGCCTACTTACACTGAAGACGCCTGGATGTCACAAAGAGAGAGAGAGAGAGAGAAGACATTTGACCATTTGGGTCTCTCATTAGTTCTTTAGGTCACACGTCAAACATCCCAATACTCTCTCATCCTGACAGCTCTGGAGATGAAATAGACTAGGACATCGTCCGGGTTCAAGATAATAGCTTGACCCCTTTTACTCACTGTCGGTTTACTGTAGATCATATAATGTAACAAATTTCGACACTATAGTGAGTTAACGGTAGATCATATAATGTAACAAACTTCGACACTATAGTGAGTTAACGGTAGATCATGTAGTGTAACAAACTTCGACACTATAGTGAGTTAACGGTAGATCATATAATGTAACAAACTTCGACACTATAGTGAGTTAACGGTAGATCATGTAATGTAACAAACTTCGACACTATAGTGAGTTAACGGTAGATCATGTAATGTAACAAACTTCGACACTATAGTGAGTTAACGGTAGATCATGTAATGTAACAAACTTCGACACTATAGTGAGTTAACGGTAGATCATGTAGTGTAACAAACTTCGACACTATAGTGAGTTAACGGTAGATCATGTAATGTAACAAACTTCGACACTATAGTGAGTTAACGGTAGATCATGTAGTGTAACAAACTTCGACACTATAGTGAGTTAACGGTAGATCATGTAGTGTAACAAACTTCGACACTATAGTGAGTTAACGGTAGATCATGTAGTGTAACAAACTTCGACACTATAGTGAGTTAACGGTAGATCATGTAGTGTAACAAACTTCGACACTATAGTGAGTTAACGGTAGATCATGTAGTGTAACAAACTTCGACACTATAGTGAGTTAACGGTAGATCATGTAGTGTAACAAACTTCGACACTATAGTGAGTTAACGGTAGATCATGTAGTGTAACAAACTTCGACACTATAGTGAGTTAACGGTAGATCATGTAGTGTAACAAACTTCGACACTATAGTGAGTTAACGGTAGATCATGTAGTGTAACAAACTTCGACACTATAGTGAGTTAACGGTAGATCATGTAATGTAACAAACTTCGACACTATAGTGAGTTAACGGTAGATCATGTAATGTAACAAACTTCGACACTATAGTGAGTTAACGGTAGATCATGTAATGTAACAAACTTCGACACTATAGTGAGTTAACGGTAGATCATGTAATGTAACAAACTTCGACACTATAGTGAGTTAACGGTAGATCATGTAATGTAACAAACTTCGACACTATAGTGAGTTAACGGTAGATCATGTAATGTAACAAACTTCGACACTATAGTGAGTTAACGGTAGATCATGTAATGTAACAAACTTCGACACTATAGTGAGTTAACGGTAGATCATGTAATGTAACAAACTTCGACACTATAGTGAGTTAACGGTAGATCATGTAATGTAACAAACTTCGACACTATAGTGAGTTAACGGTAGATCATGTAATGTAACAAACTTCGACACTATAGTGAGTTAACGGTAGATCATGTAGTGTAACAAACTTCGACACTATAGTGAGTTAACGGTAGATCATGTAGTGTAACAAACTTCGACACTATAGTGAGTTAACGGTAGATCATGTAGTGTAACAAACTTCGACACTATAGTGAGTTAACGGTAGATCATGTAGTGTAACAAACTTCGACACTATAGTGAGTTAACGGTAGATCATGTAGTGTAACAAACTTCGACACTATAGTGAGTTAACGGTAGATCATGTAGTGTAACAAACTTCGACACTATAGTGAGTTAACGGTAGATCATGTAATGTAACAAACTTCGACACTATAGTGAGTTAACGGTAGATCATGTAATGTAACAAACTTCGACACTATAGTGAGTTAACGGTAGATCATGTAATGTAACAAACTTCGACACTATAGTGAGTTAACGGTAGATCATGTAATGTAACAAACTTCGACACTATAGTGAGTTAACGGTAGATCATGTAATGTAACAAACTTCGACACTATAGTGAGTTAACGGTAGATCATGTAATGTAACAAACTTCGACACTATAGTGAGTTAACGGTAGATCATGTAATGTAACAAACTTCGACACTATAGTGAGTTAACGGTAGATCATGTAATGTAACAAACTTCGACACTATAGTGAGTTAACGGTAGATCATGTAATGTAACAAACTTCGACACTATAGTGAGTTAACGGTAGATCATGTAATGTAACAAACTTCGACACTATAGTGAGTTAACGGTAGATCATGTAATGTAACAAACTTCGACACTATAGTGAGTTAACGGTAGATCATGTAATGTAACAAACTTCGACACTATAGTGAGTTAACGGTAGATCATGTAATGTAACAAACTTCGACACTATAGAGAGTTAACGGTAGATCATGTAATGTAACAAACTTCGACACTATAGTGAGTTAACGGTAGATCATGTAATGTAACAAACTTCGACACTATAGTGAGTTAACGGTAGATCATGTAATGTAACAAACTTCGACACTATAGTGAGTTAACGGTAGATCATGTAATGTAACAAACTTCGACACTATAGTGAGTTAACGGTAGATCATGTAATGTAACAAACTTCGACACTATAGTGAGTTAACGGTAGATCATGTAATGTAACAAACTTCGACACTATAGTGAGTTAACGGTAGATCATGTAATGTAACAAACTTCGACACTATAGTGAGTTAACGGTAGATCATGTAGTGTAACAAACTTCGACACTATAGTGAGTTAACGGTAGATCATGTAGTGTAACAAACTTCGACACTATAGTGAGTTAACGGTAGATCATGTAATGTAACAAACTTCGACACTATAGTGAGTTAACGGTAGATCATGTAGTGTAACAAACTTCGACACTATAGTGAGTTAACGGTAGATCATGTAGTGTAACAAACTTCGACACTATAGTGAGTTAACGGTAGATCATGTAATGTAACAAACTTCGACACTATAGTGAGTTAACGGTAGATCATGTAATGTAACAAACTTCGACACTATAGTGAGTTAACGGTAGATCATGTAATGTAACAAACTTCGACACTGTAGTGAGTTAACGGTAGATCATGTAATGTAACAAACTTCGACACTGTAGTGAGTTAACGGTAGATCATGTAATGTAACAAACTTCGACACTATAGTGAGTTAACGGTAGATCATGTAATGTAACAAACTTCGACACTATAGTGAGTTAACGGTAGATCATGTAATGTAACAAACTTCGACACTATAGTGAGTTAACGGTAGATCATGTAGTGTAACAAACTTCGACACTATAGTGAGTTAACGGTAGATCATGTAATGTAACAAACTTCGACACTATAGTGAGTTAACGGTAGATCATGTAGTGTAACAAACTTCGACACTATAGTGAGTTAACGGTAGATCATGTAGTGTAACAAACTTCGACACTATAGTGAGTTAACGGTAGATCATGTAGTGTAACAAACTTCGACACTATAGTGAGTTAACGGTAGATCATGTAGTGTAACAAACTTCGACACTATAGTGAGTTAACGGTAGATCATGTAGTGTAACAAACTTCGACACTATAGTGAGTTAACGGTAGATCATGTAGTGTAACAAACTTCGACACTATAGTGAGTTAACGGTAGATCATGTAGTGTAACAAACTTCGACACTATAGTGAGTTAACGGTAGATCATGTAGTGTAACAAACTTCGACACTATAGTGAGTTAACGGTAGATCATGTAGTGTAACAAACTTCGACACTATAGTGAGTTAACGGTAGATCATGTAGTGTAACAAACTTCGACACTATAGTGAGTTAACGGTAGATCATGTAGTGTAACAAACTTCGACACTATAGTGAGTTAACGGTAGATCATGTAGTGTAACAAACTTCGACACTATAGTGAGTTAACGGTAGATCATGTAGTGTAACAAACTTCGACACTATAGTGAGTTAACGGTAGATCATGTAGTGTAACAAACTTCGACACTATAGTGAGTTAACGGTAGATCATGTAATGTAACAAACTTCGACACTATAGTGAGTTAACGGTAGATCATGTAATGTAACAAACTTCGACACTATAGTGAGTTAACGGTAGATCATGTAATGTAACAAACTTCGACACTATAGTGAGTTAACGGTAGATCATGTAATGTAACAAACTTCGACACTATAGTGAGTTAACGGTAGATCATGTAATGTAACAAACTTCGACACTATAGTCAGTTAACGGTAGATCATGTAATGTAACAAACTTCGACACTATAGTGAGTTAACGGTAGATCATGTAATGTAACAAACTTCGACACTATAGTGAGTTAACGGTAGATCATGTAATGTAACAAACTTCGACACTATAGTGAGTTAACGGTAGATCATGTAATGTAACAAACTTCGACACTATAGTGAGTTAACGGTAGATCATGTAATGTAACAAACTTCGACACTATAGTGAGTTAACGGTAGATCATGTAATGTAACAAACTTCGACACTATAGTGAGTTAACGGTAGATCATGTAGTGTAACAAACTTCGACACTATAGTGAGTTAACGGTAGATCATGTAGTGTAACAAACTTCGACACTATAGTGAGTTAACGGTAGATCATGTAGTGTAACAAACTTCGACACTATAGTGAGTTAACGGTAGATCATGTAGTGTAACAAACTTCGACACTATAGTGAGTTAACGGTAGATCATGTAGTGTAACAAACTTCGACACTATAGTGAGTTAACGGTAGATCATGTAGTGTAACAAACTTCGACACTATAGTGAGTTAACGGTAGATCATGTAATGTAACAAACTTCGACACTATAGTGAGTTAACGGTAGATCATGTAATGTAACAAACTTCGACACTATAGTGAGTTAACGGTAGATCATGTAGTGTAACAAACTTCGACACTAAAGTGAGTTAACGGTAGATCATGTAATGTAACAAACTTCGACGCTATAGTGAGTTAACGGTAGATCATGTAATGTAACAAACTTCGACGCTATAGTGAGTTAACGGTAGATCATGTAATGTAACAAACTTCGACGCTATAGTGAGTTAACGGTAGATCATGTAATGTAACAAACTTCGACGCTATAGTGAGTTAACGGTAGATCATGTAATGTAACAAACTTCGACGCTATAGTGAGTTAACGGTAGATCATGTAATGTAACAAACTTCGACGCTATAGTGAGTTAACGGTAGATCATGTAATGTAACAAACTTCGACGCTATAGTGAGTTAACGGTAGATCATGTAATGTAACAAACTTCGACACTATAGTGAGTTAACGGTAGATCATGTAATGTAACAAACTTCGACACTATAGTGAGTTAACGGTAGATCATGTAATGTAACAAACTTCGACACTATAGTGAGTTAACGGTAGATCATGTAATGTAACAAACTTCGACACTATAGTGAGTTAACGGTAGATCATGTAATGTAACAAACTTCGACACTATAGTGAGTTAACGGTAGATCATGTAATGTAACAAACTTCGACACTATAGTGAGTTAGCGGTAGATCATGTAATGTAACAAACTTCGACACTATAGTGAGTTAACGGTAGATCATGTAATGTAACAAACTTCGACACTATAGTGAGTTAGCGGTAGATCATGTAATGTAACAAACTTCGACACTATAGTGAGTTAACGGTAGATCATGTAATGTAACAAACTTCGACACTATAGTGAGTTAACGGTAGATCATGTAATGTAACAAACTTCGACACTATAGTGAGTTAACGGTAGATCATGTAATGTAACAAACTTCGACACTATAGTGAGTTAACGGTAGATCATGTAATGTAACAAACTTCGACACTATAGTGAGTTAACGGTAGATCATGTAATGTAACAAACTTCGACACTATAGTGAGTTAACGGTAGATCATGTAATGTAACAAACTTTGACACTATAGTGAGTTAACGGTAGATCATGTAATGTAACAAACTTCGACACTATAGTGAGTTAACGGTAGATCATGTAATGTAACAAACTTCGACACTATAGTGAGTTAACGGTAGATCATGTAATGTAACAAACTTCGACACTATAGTGAGTTAACGGTAGATCATGTAATGTAACAAACTTCGACACTATAGTGAGTTAACGGTAGATCATGTAATGTAACAAACTTCGACACTATAGTGAGTTAACGGTAGATCATGTAATGTAACAAACTTCGACACTATAGTGAGTTAACGGTAGATCATGTAGTGTAACAAACTTCGACACTATAGTGAGTTAACGGTAGATCATGTAGTGTAACAAACTTCGACACTATAGTGAGTTAACGGTAGATCATGTAGTGTAACAAACTTCGACACTATAGTGAGTTAACGGTAGATCATGTAGTGTAACAAACTTCGACACTATAGTGAGTTAACGGTAGATCATGTAATGTAACAAACTTCGACACTATAGTGAGTTAACGGTAGATCATGTAATGTAACAAACTTCGACACTATAGTGAGTTAACGGTAGATCATGTAATGTAACAAACTTCGACACTATAGTGAGTTAACGGTAGATCATGTAATGTAACAAACTTCGACACTATAGTGAGTTAACGGTAGATCATGTAATGTAACAAACTTCGACACTATAGTGAGTTAACGGTAGATCATGTAATGTAACAAACTTCGACACTATAGTGAGTTAACGGTAGATCATGTAATGTAACAAACTTCGACACTATAGTGAGTTAACGGTAGATCATGTAATGTAACAAACTTCGACACTATAGTGAGTTAACGGTAGATCATGTAATGTAACAAACTTCGACACTATAGTGAGTTAACGGTAGATCATGTAATGTAACAAACTTCGACACTATAGTGAGTTAACGGTAGATCATGTAGTGTAACAAACTTCGACACTATAGTGAGTTAACGGTAGATCATGTAGTGTAACAAACTTCGACACTATAGTGAGTTAACGGTAGATCATGTAGTGTAACAAACTTCGACACTATAGTGAGTTAACGGTAGATCATGTAGTGTAACAAACTTCGACACTATAGTGAGTTAACGGTAGATCATGTAGTGTAACAAACTTCGACACTATAGTGAGTTAACGGTAGATCATGTAGTGTAACAAACTTCGACACTATAGTGAGTTAACGGTAGATCATGTAGTGTAACAAACTTCGACACTATAGTGAGTTAACGGTAGATCATGTAGTGTAACAAACTTCGACACTATAGTGAGTTAACGGTAGATCATGTAGTGTAACAAACTTCGACACTATAGTGAGTTAACGGTAGATCATGTAGTGTAACAAACTTCGACACTATAGTGAGTTAACGGTAGATCATGTAGTGTAACAAACTTCGACACTATAGTGAGTTAACGGTAGATCATGTAGTGTAACAAACTTCGACACTATAGTGAGTTAACGGTAGATCATGTAATGTAACAAACTTCGACACTATAGTGAGTTAACGGTAGATCATGTAATGTAACAAACTTCGACACTATAGTGAGTTAACGGTAGATCATGTAATGTAACAAACTTCGACACTATAGTGAGTTAACGGTAGATCATGTAATGTAACAAACTTCGACACTATAGTGAGTTAACGGTAGATCATGTAATGTAACAAACTTCGACACTATAGTGAGTTAACGGTAGATCATGTAATGTAACAAACTTCGACACTATAGTGAGTTAACGGTAGATCATGTAATGTAACAAACTTCGACACTATAGTGAGTTAACGGTAGATCATGTAATGTAACAAACTTCGACACTATAGTGAGTTAACGGTAGATCATGTAATGTAACAAACTTCGACACTATAGTGAGTTAACGGTAGATCATGTAATGTAACAAACTTCGACACTATAGTGAGTTAACGGTAGATCATGTAATGTAACAAACTTCGACACTATAGTGAGTTAACGGTAGATCATGTAATGTAACAAACTTCGACACTATAGTGAGTTAACGGTAGATCATGTAGTGTAACAAACTTCGACACTATAGTGAGTTAACGGTAGATCATGTAGTGTAACAAACTTCGACACTATAGTGAGTTAACGGTAGATCATGTAGTGTAACAAACTTCGACACTATAGTGAGTTAACGGTAGATCATGTAGTGTAACAAACTTCGACACTATAGTGAGTTAACGGTAGATCATGTAGTGTAACAAACTTCGACACTATAGTGAGTTAACGGTAGATCATGTAGTGTAACAAACTTCGACACTATAGTGAGTTAACGGTAGATCATGTAATGTAACAAACTTCGACACTATAGTGAGTTAACGGTAGATCATGTAATGTAACAAACTTCGACACTATAGTGAGTTAACGGTAGATCATGTAATGTAACAAACTTCGACACTATAGTGAGTTAACGGTAGATCATGTAATGTAACAAACTTCGACGCTATAGTGAGTTAACGGTAGATCATGTAATGTAACAAACTTCGACGCTATAGTGAGTTAACGGTAGATCATGTAATGTAACAAACTTCGACGCTATAGTGAGTTAACGGTAGATCATGTAATGTAACAAACTTCGACGCTATAGTGAGTTAACGGTAGATCATGTAATGTAACAAACTTCGACGCTATAGTGAGTTAACGGTAGATCATGTAATGTAACAAACTTCGACGCTATAGTGAGTTAACGGTAGATCATGTAATGTAACAAACTTCGACGCTATAGTGAGTTAACGGTAGATCTATAGTGAGTTAACGGTAGATCATGTAATGTAACAAACTTCGACACTATAGTGAGTTAACGGTAGATCATGTAATGTAACAAACTTCGACACTATAGTGAGTTAACGGTAGATCATGTAATGTAACAAACTTCGACACTATAGTGAGTTAACGGTAGATCATGTAATGTAACAAACTTCGACACTATAGTGAGTTAACGGTAGATCATGTAATGTAACAAACTTCGACACTATAGTGAGTTAACGGTAGATCATGTAATGTAACAAACTTCGACACTATAGTGAGTTAACGGTAGATCATGTAATGTAACAAACTTCGACACTATAGTGAGTTAACGGTAGATCATGTAATGTAACAAACTTCGACACTATAGTGAGTTAACGGTAGATCATGTAATGTAACAAACTTCGACACTATAGTGAGTTAACGGTAGATCATGTAATGTAACAAACTTCGACACTATAGTGAGTTAACGTAACAAACTTCGACACTATAGTGAGTTAACGGTAGATCATGTAATGTAACAAACTTCGACACTATAGTGAGTTAACGGTAGATCATGTAATGTAACAAACTTCGACACTATAGTGAGTTAACGGTAGATCATGTAATGTAACAAACTTCGACACTATAGTGAGTTAACGGTAGATCATGTAATGTAACAAACTTCGACACTATAGTGAGTTAACGGTAGATCATGTAATGTAACAAACTTCGACACTATAGTGAGTTAACGGTAGATCATGTAATGTAACAAACTTCGACACTATAGTGAGTAAACGGTAGATCATGTAATGTAACAAACTTCGACACTATAGTGAGTTAACGGTAGATCATGTAATGTAACAAACTTCGACACTATAGTGAGTTAACGGTAGATCATGTAATGTAACAAACTTCGACACTATAGTGAGTTAACGGTAGATCATGTAATGTAACAAACTTCGACACTATAGTGAGTTAACGGTAGATCACGTAATGTAACAAACTTCGACACTATAGTGAGTTAACGGTAGATCATGTAATGTAACAAACTTCGACACTATAGTGAGTTAACGGTAGATCATGTAGTGTAACAAACTTCGACACTATAGTGAGTTAACGGTAGATCATGTAGTGTAACAAACTTCGACACTATAGTGAGTTAACGGTAGATCATGTAGTGTAACAAACTTCGACACTATAGTGAGTTAACGGTAGATCATGTAGTGTAACAAACTTCGACACTATAGTGAGTTAACGGTAGATCATGTAGTGTAACAAACTTCGACACTATAGTGAGTTAACGGTAGATCATGTAGTGTAACAAACTTCGACACTATAGTGAGTTAACGGTAGATCATGTAGTGTAACAAACTTCGACACTATAGTGAGTTAACGGTAGATCATGTAGTGTAACAAACTTCGACACTATAGTGAGTTAACGGTAGATCATGTAGTGTAACAAACTTCGACACTATAGTGAGTTAACGGTAGATCATGTAATGTAACAAACTTCGACACTATAGTGAGTTAACGGTAGATCATGTAATGTAACAAACTTCGACACTATAGTGAGTTAACGGTAGATCATGTAATGTAACAAACTTCGACACTATAGTGTGTTAACGGTAGATCATGTAATGTAACAAACTTCGACACTATAGTGAGTTAACGGTAGATCATGTAATGTAACAAACTTCGACACTATAGTGAGTTAACGGTAGATCATGTAATGTAACAAACTTCGACACTATAGTGAGTTAACGGTAGATCATGTAATGTAACAAACTTCGACACTATAGTGAGTTAATGGTAGATCATATGATCAGGGGCGGGCTTATGTCATTTGGGGCCCCGGGGGGCAGAAGAAAATATTGGCCCTTTAGAAAAGGAGGGGGCAGGTGGTCGTGCGGTGTAGAGCGCTCGACTATCGACCGGAGAGTCCGTGGTTCGAACCTCAGTGAGAAAGTTGGGATTTTTTTTAGGTGCTGGTGTAAGTTCCCAAGTCCACCCAGCTTTAAATGAGTACATGACTTTAAGTTGGGGGAATAAATGCGGCTGGGGGGTTGTGCTAACCGCATGTGTCGAGGTTACTGGAAAAAAATGAATTCTACATTTCATCTGCCCCGATGAGCCCTTAGGGGCTTAAGGGAACTTTACTTTACTTTTTTAGAAAAAGAGAGATCTCAATGGGTTTAAAAATGGGCTTTGTGAGGCCTCTCAGTGTTCGGGGGCCCTGGTCTCTGCGCCCGTCATTAAATCCGCAACTTCATATAATGTAACAAACAAAGTATGACGCTTTAAAGAGTTAACAGTAAATCATTTATGTAACGATCTATTACACTTTAGTGAGTTAACAGTAATTCATTTATGTAACGATCTATTACGCTTTAGTGAGTTAACAGTAATTCACTTATGTAACGATCTATTACGCTTTAGTGAGTTAACAGTAATTCACTTATGTAACGATCTATTACGCTTTAGTGAGTTAACAGTAATGCACTTATGTAACGATCTATTACGCTTTAGTGAGTTAACAGTAATTCACTTATGTAACGATCTATTACACTTTAGTGAGTTAACAGTAATTCACTTATGTAACGATCTATTACACTTTAGTGAGTTTATTGAATCCCAAACAATGTACTTAAACCAATTCTCACGATGCAGGTGAAGTCTACAAAATTCTCTTCGAAATATTAATTGAATGTCAAGTCTCATTTTATTTGGTTGAGCTAAGTTAAATTACTTTAGTACCTAAGACACAGATATAAGACATTACCAACATTAAAAAAAAACAACTGTCAATGATGCTATTCTAAGAGCCATGGATGATGCTGTGTTTCAGATTCAACAATTTTATTTGTCATTTATATAAATATATGCTTGGAATTATTTTAAAATAACAATTTATTAGTGACATTAGTTTGAGTGCATGGAGGCCATGTATGTAATCAATTGGTTTACTTTTAAAGCCTGAATGACCTAGTTTTTGTAAGTAGATCAAGTAATTTGTGAAATAAATGCCTTAGTATTAGATTACTAATATTACATTACAAATGTTACATTACAAATGTTACATTACAATTATTACTTTACCAAACTGTTGTTTATTTTGTTCTTAAGTTAAAAGTATTCATAGACGATATGATTCGATTCTGGAAAGAAAACATCGTGGAACTACAGGATCCAATACATTACCAGATGAATCAGAAAGGCGAATCACTCAGTAATGGCCCTGAAGTTGGCGGTTCAGACTAGTGCAAGTGCTTTCAATGTTCTTGTGACATCCTTAATCGTTAGTCACTATTGATTTTCAATCCTCACACATCCGGTTTTCAAAACGTAACATTGAACAAGGACAGTTAGAAGCCAGATAAGTTACTGACCGAGGATGGGTGTTGGATAGGGGAGGGGGGGGGGCTGGAAGGACACTTCCACTTCGACCTGGCAAAGAAAATTTCACCGACGGGGAAGAGGGTTGGGGGACTCGCCTTCACAATGACAATTTGTGACAACATTTTATCACTTTATAGGCTAAGTCAAAAAGAGACATTTCATTTCTGAAAGATGTATTCGTCATGAGCTCTTCAGTTTAAACGCATGCAAATAGATTGCGATATTTTCATTGTAACTTTTAAAATTGTTGCTTGTGCATTTCTGAATACTATTGATATTAAAACTGGGAATTTTATTGATCAGGGAAAACAAATTTATTGTCGTCTTTATATTCACTCACACCCCCCCTCCCCTTTTCGCGATGAAGACATTCACAAAGGTAGTATTGTTTCAATATTATACACCATGCTAAATGTCAGCTATTGATTTGTCATGTGACATCCGTGAACTTCAACTGACATCGCCTCCTCCATTTATTTCAGCAATCGATGACGTATTGAATGGACATACATTCTTTTCTTTATTTTAAATGTCACATGTCATGGACATGTCATCACGATAGTTTTCATTGAGATTTACTTATCGTACCATCTTACTCGCTGCATCAAAGTTATACGACTGTTATGACTGGTATGACTGGTACAACTGGTATGACTGTTACGACTAGTATGAATGGTACGACTGGTATGACTGGTGCACAGGAAATGAACAGTCAAAATTTCATTTGTAAATCATTATCGCGATGAAGACAATTTGTTTTATAAATGCATTTCGCACCATTAATACAAGAAAAGTCATTAAATAATGTCATCTTATGATAAATATGGACTTGTTCAACAGATAAAGTCATATTTTGATACCAAACTCTGTTGAACATGTTCAGAAGATAAAGTCATATTTTGATAACAAACTCTTTTGAACATGTTCAGAAGATAAAGTCATATTTTGAATGCAATCTTGTATAGTTGCTACAAGGATGAGAAAAACCTTTTTAATTTATTTCTTGATGAAGTTTATCTTCAATACTCAAGAGCCAGTGTTAAATGACGTAGTACAACTGTTTCCCTACATGGCGATGTTGCCCAATATCTCTAGATGAAAATATATCTCAACAGTAGGGACAATTATTTAATGGTATTTTCTCGACCACCACCGCCCACCAAAGTTGATCACAACGCACCAAAAGTAACCAGTACATAGTGTCAAGTTCTACTAGACACCACCGGGTACCACAGGGTGTTACTGCAAGTAAAAAAAGACTCAATGTTTTAATGTTAGTCATTTCCGTTTTTCTTGATTGAATATATGTATATGTATATATATTCTGGTATACTCCAACAACAAACACACAAGGACTAAGACAAACACATCAACACTTGCACAAACATTTTCCCACGTGATGGCTAATAATAGAATTGTTGTTGTTGGGTGAGTGTATGTGTGTGTCTGTGTCTGTGTGTGTGTCTCTCTCTCTTTGTGTGTGAGTGTATCTCTCTCTCTCTCTCTTTGTGTTTGAGTGTATGTTTATCTCTCTCTCTCTCTCTTTGTGTGTGAGTGTATGTGTGTGTCTGTGTGTGTCTCTCTCTCTTTGTTTGTGAGTGTATGTCTCTTTCTCTCTTTGTATGAGAGTGTATGTGTTTGTGTCTGTACATGTGCCTGTGTGTGTCTCTCTCTGTGAGTGTGTGTGTGTATGTGTGTGTGTGTATCTGTGTGTGTGTCTCTCTCTGTGAGTGTGTGTGTATGTGTGTGTGTGTCTCTCTCTCTCTCTCTGTGAGTGTATGTGTGTGTATGTGTTTGTGGTTCTCTCTCAACAATGCACGTATATTTCAAGTCATTTCTTTAACTATTTATTTAATGCGATTTGATCAAATTTAAAACTTTGCAATTTTGTTTTAACCTTCACAAAACTTCTCCCAGCATGCAAATCACACATTAGTATGTGATTATCAAAACAACAAAATACCGTTATCTATTTGTCATCCAGAAAATGTATCCTTCTGAATGTTGTACGTGTGCGTGCGAGGTCCCTCACTAATGGGACGGTTTTTATGTTGCCCTTCTTTCATCCACACCAGAACCGATAGTGCAATGGCCATGGAGGCACCACGGGAAATATAGCGGGGACTTTACCCATGACCTGAAATATCCATTGGGCCTCACCAAAAATCGAACCGGGGTCGACAGTTGAGCGCTTTACCACACGACCATTCGTCCCTTAAATGTTGCACCTACCTAATCATATAAAAAACAAACCATATTTTAATAACGTTTTGTTATATTTTTTCCAGAAACTTCACTTTCAGTTTTTGACGTAAATTATATATTTAATTAAATTCTCAGAAATAGAAAAAGATAATTGAGGTGGGGATGAGTGCTGGTTTCTCTTGTCTGCTTATATTTGTCTTCTTTGCTTACATTTATATGTTGTTAATTTAATACCATCTTTTTACTGTTTTGTCAGTAAAACAAATAATAATAACAATGGCTTTCAAATTACTTCGCGATAAAAAAAAACAACATAAATTAGAGCCACTATTCAAGTACCGAAAAATCAAAACAAACATTTGTAACAATACAAGTCTCAAAACAAACCTAAAGTGGCCATTTATACAA
>JAGDYQ010000011.1:9374339-9395502 GCA_021962125.1 Bulinus truncatus
GGGGTCCGTGGGGAGCTTCAAAGGGTCCATTGGGAAAGTCAAAGAAGGTAGTGATTTTTCTTGTAGTATGTACTCCTTAGTTTAGTTGATTGATTACTTTTAGCTAAAGAAAAAAATACTAGCTATGTCAATGTTTCAGGCACAGACAACAATGTGTAGAATTGAAAACTTCGCTAGTATTTCCTTCCTATTTTCTGTATCCCAATTCTGAACTAGATTGCATACTACATATCCACTGGTACACTACATTTAATTTTGAGTCATTTCATCTTGGCAATATTTCTCACTGAGCCTAGATCAAAATCTAAAGCCTAGATTGTTGTTTCGAAATAATCTTGAGACCCAAGTTTTTTGATATCCAACTTGATTGTCTACGCTTAGCATATTACTTTAAAATGAAACCCACTGATTGTTTTTGGTTGGAAGTAGATTTTTTAGTAAATTTTATAAAATGAAAATAGGCCCCAGCGATAGTTATGATAAGGACATTTCGCCAACGCATCTAAGAAACGATGATGAAATTCTAGCGATGAACCTAATGCCTCTTACGCTGTTCTGTTGTTATGTGACTTGCCAATGTGACAAATACTTTTTAAAATGTTGGTAAAGAATTTAAACTATTTGACTGAGATTTGTTTTATTATAGGTCGTCGATTTTAATTTTTAAAATGTGAGCTTTCGTCATCAGATTGTGAAATATTGTACAGCATTGCTACCCTCTTTAACCCTCTCTACGATGTCTCTTACTCTTTTTGAACATTGTCTCCAATTTTTTTCCCTGTGAGATCTGAGTCAACGGGACTAAACGATGTTGGTCATTTGTTTATCAATACTATATCTAGTAAACTGTCCAAGGCTAGTAGCATGGAGAAATTTGTGAAGAGGATAACTTATTAGAACCTGGAAGATTCTGATGATCAAGCAGTCAAAGACGAATAAAAAAGAAAATGGCTTCAGTATAATCCAGAATGTATACTATTATGCTTCACCGTAGTGGGGACCGATGCTGACCAACCTCTTTTTTTACATGTTTTTGCGTCGTGAGCTAAGGCTAGGCCTCCTGTTTATCAGAATTTATAGTAGATTACATCTGCAGACGTAAGACATATTCTGTCCCAGCCTGAGGTACGAAAAGTTAAGGTCAGGGCACCTTAGGCTATTCTGGGTCCGTCATACCGAGCTTGGAATGTCTGTGGGGTCGCAACAAAAAAGGTTGAAAACCTCTTAGATCGAGGTGAAAAAAATCTTTTTGTAGCTTAAACAATGACTAAGACATTTTTTATTCATCAAAACTTTCTGCCATTTACCATATTACAACGTTACTTATAAAAAAAAAAAAACATATGGTGTTTATTTCATTTTCTTTACTTTTTACCCTATATATAATATACTTTTTTGGGCCCCCCCCCCCCCCCCATACCTACACACAGGTTTCAAATTTTTTTATGATTTTTTCCCCGAATTTACCCCACCCACCTTTCAATTAACTATGTACTGCTGAGAATTCCCAGAACAGTGTATGACCAAAAATGCAAAAAAATATCACGAAGCTTTTAACAAAGGATAAACCCTTTAACTGGTCAAACCAATTTTACACAGACTGACAAAAAAAAACCAAAGCGGGGGTGAAGAAAGATTGTGCAAATCATCTTGCCCGCAAACAACCCCCTCTGACACGAGCCAAAAACATAAGGAAAAAATGCAAGAACACAACAAATGATAACATGATCTCGGAAATTTGCTGTTTTATGATTGAAATCAGAATGGAGTACTGGCGCCGTAACTTCGGAAGTTTAGGGTCATTTGAGTGATTGGACTATGACTACAGTTTCAGTTTAACTACTACTACACCCCACCCCCACAACCCCGCGAGCAAAAAGTAAATCAAATATAGTTTCTTGATTACAATCAAAAGTTATAAGAGTTTTTTTATGGACAGCAGTTGAAACATATCATGTCATTCAAACCAAATAAGGGTGATGATACCACGATTCAATCTTATCTTTGCAAACTGTTTAGCAAAGGTCTTGTGAAATAGTATCAATAACAGGATCAGATATATAACTTTAACAGAGGATTTAAAAAAAGTACGATTAATGTGTTTTCCAAAATATTAAGTGTTGATTCAAGCGACAAGCACCTCACAATTCTCATGGACAATATTTTGCTGAGACAAATATATGAGTTTGGGTTGTTTTTCCAATCGCGTAAGGGATTGTAGAAACACATCCCTTTTGTTATTTTTCTCATGTCAACGACTTGCACCTATTTCCCCCATTTTATAGTTTGGCCTTGTATGGAGTCTAACGCATAGAGGCTACTTCTGTGTTTATTTTGAGCAACACATAAAAATATTTTCGAGTATTCAGTCACTTTATTGAATATTTTTTTTATTTTGAATTTACTAAATTAATATTTCCACAGACAAATTTTGAAAAAAACAGGGTTAATTCTTGGTTTTTGACTTCATTTTCAAAGTACACGCCACCGAGTGGTGTGAAAGGTAGCCGGTTCGGAATTTATTTCATAATGATAGTTTAACTACCCCATAACGGCATTGGTTCGTCCATGATCCAACGTTGATATTGACCTTACATGTGGCCGAAGCCTGTGGCTCCGACTGATGATCAAACCATGCAAACAGACGTTGGCTCTTCGCCTTTTTTAACGGTCATTGCTAGCTGCCCCCGCAGACGTTGTGTCCTAGTCACCGGCTGTGGTTCAACAATGGCGTCACGTCTTTGTTTTCGTTCAGTCATGATCTGGCTTCCCCGTGTAACGACTGTGTCCCGCTAAAGCGTATGCTCCTCAGCAGCTTTCTTCGTCGTCAAACAAAAAAAAATCACCAAATCTTCAAAATCCCGTGTTCTTTTTGCACAACCGTTAGTTGAACGAAAAGTTTAGAGGCTAACTTGTTTTAAAAAGGTTCCTATCGCAATGTTTAGATCATTTCACCCCTCTGTTCTTTCAGTCTTCACTTTATTTTCACGTACGGTCTATCAATAATACTATCTTTGGCTTTTCGTTCCCAACGTTTAGCATATTAATAATCAAGTCTGTTAACCCTATGACATCACCATATACCATACCTCCCCTCTGTCTATCCATCTGTATCTCTCCATCCATCTCGCTACCAATCTATCATCGACTCTCTCCACCTAATGTCATCACCTAGTATCAACGCATATAACAACATATACACCTATAGTGATTGCCGTGATATATATTATTTTTGTATATATCTTTATGTAAATATAAAAAAATAATTCAATTTAAATTAATCTTCAGAAATGATTTTTCTTTACCAAGAAAAATGATTCACTGATATCGACATAGTAGATTGTGATATTTAATTTTATAATATTTTATATTATGTGTTTATACGGATCATACAGGTATATCCCCACTTCCCACGGTGTGTATAAGGTGGAAAAGGATTAACATTTGAATTATTATATAGTGCAAGGTTAGAATTAAAGTTAAAATTTCTTTTCAAAAAAACAACGTTACGTGCTTATGTTTTTCTTTCGATCTCATTGCGAGAACTGAGCACCCCTTGTACAATTTCAGTGACTACCAGTTCTCATTTATCTGTTATATAAAAAAAAAACAGTCCCATACATGTGTCCCCGTATAAATACTTCCACCAATCCAGCTTCTTCTGTGCTGCATCTAACAGATCTAATGTTCAGCATTCTGTAAATAAGGCGGAGTTTTTTTTCCCCCCTCTATCAATACAGCTCTAGTACTAACCATATAAAGAGAGAAGGAGAGATAGATAGATAGATAGATAGATAAATCAATTGATGAATAGATAGATAAATAGATAGATAGACGAATGTCATTTGATAAATAGATGATAAATGAATATATAGACTATATTAATTGATAAATGATATTAATTAATTAAATTGTAAATCAGATAGATAGACGAATAGATAGATAGTTTATTAGATAAAAAGTAATTGAATAGATCAATTGATTGACAGATATAAGATATAGATAGATGGATGGATCGATAGATGAGCGAGTAACAAACTGCAGATTACAAGGTGAACGTATTCAAATGAATATGGAAAGTCAGATAAATCAAATAAATATTGAAAAATAAATTGATTCCATTCAAATAGATAGATAGATAAATGAAATGAAAAATAGATATAAAGATAGATAGATAGATAGATAGATAGTCAGATGTGAAATACAATCTTGTCAATATGATATTTAGATTGACAGATAGATAAACAGATAGATAGATAGATTAATTTAGTATAGATAGATAGATGAAATAAAATGAAATAGTTAGATGAGTCAGACAGATAGATAGATATGATAAATAGTTAGATAGATATGATAGATACATTGATCATTAGATAGATAGAATGATAGATAGATATGATAGATAGATGTTCCTTACCCCCCCCCACTTTTACAAAGACCACAAATAGGACTCGTTTGATTTACTATTGTCGTATTTGCTATCAAAGCCCTTACATCCTCCGCACAAATAACATACTGACAACCACGATACGGCAACTGGGGTGAGATACGATTCACCCAACTCAAAAACATTTCACTTGTTTACTAATTAAAAAAAAAAAATTTTGCTTTACCGAAAGATATCAACTAATTATCATTGCGGTAAATTGGTGTCCTCTTATAAGAGTGTCGGGCCAGCACAAAACATTAACGATCGAAAATCCCTTTACCAGGTCAAAAAAAGTATTGGCATAGACCGTTTGAATAGTTAAAACTTCATTCGAAAAAAAAATAAATAAAACTGGAGTGTCCCTCCCCCTGTGGCAAATAATCATTTGGTTGTGGTTTATCAACAAATACAAGTTACAATGAACGATCATTGTGTTAAGTTTGTTTGGTTTCTAATTCTTGAATTTAATGGTGCAGTATATTTTTATATTTAAATTTTATTACATCACCAATATTATGAAGAATTGAATGGAAAATACTTCCCCAGAATGATTGAATATTTACTTTAGGTTTTATAGTACATATTTATTAATGGTTTGATTCACGGTTTGTAACATTTTTATGTTTATCTTAAATTTAATGTCTCTATACAATTTGGATTGTAATTTTTTTAAACTAAATGAAAAAAATTATGCTTTAACACATTATAGACTTTAAATGAGTTTGTGTCAAGTTAATCTGGGTAGTTAATTACTTCAAATCTTACCAAATAATAATATTTACCCCCATAAGAATAACTTTTATACAACTATTAATAACATAGATCTCTGTCTGTTAGCATCCACAATGTTTATTTCTAAAATATATATCACCATCAATCTTCATCATCATCTTTCATCATCATCATCTTTCATCCTATAAACCATCATCATCATCTCTCAATATATTCATCATCAAATCCATCTTCATAATAATAATCTTTATCATCATCAATAATACCATCTAATGATCATCTAACCGATGTGACAGTCGTTTGAGAAACACCTGTTACATCAACAAACGTTGTTCTTCATGTTTTTTATACTTTATATACTTTATCTTTAGTTTATTCATTGTTCATCATTTATTAATTCTTCTTTTTGGCTATATCATATTCACCACTACACTTAAATATATATATATATATATATACATATACCTTTATATATACCTATTTATATTCATAAATATATGCCGATCAAACTCTCATTTGCACATCATTCTTAATTTTGTCTTTCTCTCTATCAATAAACAAACATATGCATGCAGCATACAACTTTTTATAATACCAATTTACCTACATAACATATACATCTTTCGTCTCTTGCAGCGGTCTCTGCATTTAAATTTTTAATTCAGAGTGTTGTCACACTCTACTTTACTTTATATACTCTAAGCATTGATGGCAACGCAAGACTTAACTAAAATTATCGTTTGTGAATGCCACGATGGATTCAATTTTACATTACCTATCTTCTTTACATTTATTTTACTAATCATGGCAAAGCTAACAAAAAAAAAAATATTTGATGATTTTGTTGAGTAATCATATGGTTTGGATTTATTTATTGTATATATTTATTTGTTATTTTTTTTAATATTAGGCATATATTATTATTATTATTGTTTTGAAAATAGAAGAAAAAAATGCAATCGAGATGAAAAAGTTGAAAACAGCAGACTTTTTCTGGTTCTCCTTTAATGTGCATCAACTTTGACGCCCTTTAACCTACGAACTCACTCTTCATCGTCTTCCACCCTTTCTTCATGAAGACACTGATTGTGGGCCTCTGTTCAGATTGACGGTGAAGATAGATTTAGTACAAGATATATTATCTTTATTAAGAAACATGAAAGGTGATTAAATCTCCCTTATTTCGTTAGTTTTATTTTTTAACAAAAAAATCTTGATGTTTTCGTGATATTATTAAGATATCTCTGATGATGTTGTCGTAACAATCATAAAATTGTTATTTTGCAATGTCTTGACTTCTTTTGTTTATGTTTTTGTTGCCGTGTTACAATATCTTGTATACATCATTTTTGGACTTTATATTTATAACATTACAGTGTTGTTGTCTTTACGCCTTTACCTCTTTTGTTGTTGTCTTTTTATATATTTGTATTTGATTATATCTTTATTATATTCTTTATATAGTTATCTTGTGTTGTTGTATTACTTTTTTTTTTTTTCTGTATTTATGTCTTTCTTATATATTAACAATGATCTTTTCATCTTGTGTTTCTTTCTCTTGTGCATTGTTATTCTCTCATATATTTGTTACTGTCTTGCTTTAATGTCTTGTTCTTTTAATGGCTTATACGATAATGGTTTACCATCTATTATTGTGTTCTGTATCACAATGACGGTTTTCGTCTAATATAATATTTCCATCTGTTGCACTTGTTATACCCAAATATCAATCTATTTAGTTGATCGTTGTGGCACACTACCAATGTGCAGTAATTACCAGTCAGTTCGTTGATCGACCAATTTATTTAGTGTATTAATAAAGACACCACAGACAGTTTTCAAGTACAGTATTTTAAGTCATTAAAAAGATTCATTGTATGTTCAGAATACCTGGATACGACCAGCGCATTCATCGTTTTAACCTACAGTCCATCGGCAAACCACCATACAAGCTTGCTCTACATTCTTCTTCAAATTTACATACCAATTGTTATTCCCACCCTCAAAACTTTATTATAAATGTATTTGAACCAGTCGACTTGTGTCGATAGGTTTGACAGAATCTAGAATAATACATAAGGATAACCAAGCCATTTGTCATTGAAGACATCCACTACAAGGGCATCCAACTCTTCCACCGTGAATTAAATTCCCCCAAACTAATTTGTGATATTGGACTCTCTAATTAATCTCCCTATATAAACTTCGTTTAATTACGGACTATCTATGATGAATTACAGAAAAAGTGATAGATGAATAACAAATAGATAGATAGATTGAGCCTAGATATGAATATCAGTTAAATAGATTGAATGATAATTAGATAGATAGATAGATAATTGGATAGATTAGAATGGATTGGATAAAATGCACAGCGATACTTTGTGAATATGGTGAATCGATGGAGAAATATATTGATAAAAAGATAGATAGATGCACTCGATAGATATAAAGATAGATAGATAGACACTGACAGACAGACAACCAATAGATATCTATATGATGGATAGATAGATAGATATAGGTAGATACACGAGACAGATGAAACCACTTCATAGATAAATAAGTTTACTTTCAATGTATTGGTTTGAAATATATTTTGTCAGTAAGTCTACACCTTAATAATTTATCATCACGCATTTCACATGTTTTTATATGGGCAATTATTTGAGGGGATAATTGTGATGATATTATACAAAGAATAATGTTCAAAGCCATTTTTAAATGCGTTGTAACATTTAACGACTAAAACAATATTTTTACCACCCCCTTTTTCCTCTGTACCCTCATTTTGCAATTTAAGTGCTGACAAAATGTTTTCGGATTTGTAAAACACAACTTCAAACACTGAAACGCCAATTTTCGGCTTTTCAACTGCTGACTTTGAACTTTGGTATTGACATTTTCACATATTTTCACAAGCATAAGCATAGGCATAAACATAAACATGAACATAAACACAGCATAAAACCCCGCCCGCATCGCTGGTGAGGTTTTATTTTTGGTTTGAAATTTGATTTTTCAAATAGTCGTTGACATCATTAATACATTGATATATGCGTTCCCTCATTCCAATCAATTATCTTTTTTATTATTTACAGCTACAATTTTAATCTTACTCTTTTAACAAGTTCCCGAAATTTTTTTCATAACATTTTCTCATGATGATACATGTCAGATTCCGCTTTTCTTTTTGTTACCTCAGATAACATTTCTAAGACAGTTTTTATCGATATCAAGTGTTTTACTCATAAGATACACGTATATTCCTTTGGATGGTGTATATTCAGATGTTTAATACTTTCGAATGCGTTTTTATATAGGATCGTTTTTTCTCCCACGGTTGAGCTACATGTTTCGGGAGGGTGCATATAAGATGAAGTTATTGATAAGATAGTTTTATATCTGATTGGCATTTATGTCAGATAGTATTTTAAGCCTCTCAGATGTTTTGCGAATACGGTTCCATAATATCTGAAATTTATGATGGTGCATGTCAGATGGTAAATATATTTGACCGATAAAACCTCTATTTGACACACTACTATCAAAACCGGCCGCGCTGCCTTTACCCAACATGTATGAAGGCGGCAACGGCAGCCTTGAGCTAAAATTATGCTAATGACCCAATTTTGCTATGATTCTGCGCCCATCCACCCCCACCCCAGTCAAGTAACCGTTCACTTCGCCCGCCTGCTGTAACAACGCCTGGAACAACAAGCATCATAAAACAACATGGCAACAACACCTGGCAACAACAAAAAACAGCAGCCCCAACAGCTGCGCACAACAACAGCATGCAGCGCTAACGCTTTAACAGCAACAAAAAACTTTAACGTATTACAGCAACGCTTTGCGCACAACATACAACAGCAACAAACAACGCATTATTTAACAATATTCCAGCAACAACATAAGCGCCGCTTTCCCCTGCAACATACAACAGCAACAACATACAATGACATGCACACCCCACTTAATTATATCTTCCCGCCGCTGCAACGCCTTTAGCAACACCCTTTAACATATTATTATTGCCGCTCATGGCGTATAAACTGAAGCTCGGACAACGGTGAGCTTGGTTAAGCGTATATTGAAACAAAGCACATAAGATTTGCGATTTATTTACCAGGGTGAAAGGTTTAGAAAGTCAGAGCGAAGTTAAATTCGCGATAGGTGAGTGGCGAGAGATATCCAGTCGTGATCAATCTGGCACACTCTTTGTCAAGCGATGCCATTTTTTATCCGTGTATGCTTGCCTATGTTTGTAGCCTTTTTATTATGATCGATAAAAGCTACGCCATGGGTTAGGATAAACATTGTAACCAATACGACACCTTCAAGGTATTTGGTTTGATTTGAATCTTCAATCATTACCGTCTTTTGGGTCGATTGGCTGGCCCTTCGTAAATCGACTAAGAAGCTGTAAAGGGTCTTTTTTATAAGGGCCTTTTTTGAGAGAATTATATCTTCCTGCAATCAATCTGTCTATCTGTCTAACGCCTATATAAATAAATATAATATCTTGTCCTTGATATTTGTCACGGTATCAAATCCCTCTGTCAATCTGTCTCATCCCGCTAACTGTAAATCAATCTATCTCAAATTGTCTCTCTAGCTCTATATAGTCAATCGATCTAATATAAACCCCCCTATGTCCCCCTAATTATCTCTGTCTATCTAAATATATATATATATATATACATAAATAAACCAATAAATAAAATACATATGTCCTTTGCACTTCCCCAATTTCATTTACATTGCAAATATGCTATTATGGATACTTTATCAACTAGGAAAATTATTTACTGAGACTAATTCTGGACTTTCAAATTTTCCAAATAAAAACTAAAGTAAAATCAAATCATTTTGTCAAAAATTAAATCATCTTAATACTAAAATGAGATATATAACCTTGAAAGATGACACTAAACATGGGGGTCAAGCTGCATTATGTAGATCTGTAAATTACAGTACACCCAATTGTATGCTAAACCCTTATTTAGCAAAGTAACATAAGCTCCTCAAAGTTTATTTAGATTTTTAATCCCAAAATCGCAAGGTGTATTCTTGAAAAATAAGTATTAAAATAAAAATGTGAGGCTACACCCCAATGTTTACAAATTTCCCCCGGCTTTAAAGTGCCTAAATTTCCCCGACTCTGAAAAAACCGAGGCCTCCCGACTTTAGCGAAAAGATGCCCAAAAACTTCCAGCTTCTGAAGGCGTCTTACAAATTTCCACGACTGTGAGAGGCAGGATTTCTGACTTTTCCGGAAAGGACCAAGGATTTGTTTTGAAAATTTTAGGACTACGACTCTGAAATTTTCCATTTCCCCCGACTTTGAAATTCAAATTTCCCAGGGAAGAACTTTGCGAAGTGCCCATTCCCCGTCGAAGACTTTGAGATTTTTTAGGACTCCGTTTTTGAAAGTTTCAGGGTCAACAAAAAGTGCCCTGGGCTTCCCGACTTTGAAAGTTCCCAGAGGCCAACCATTTCTTAGTTATTAAGGACTGCGAAGCCGAAAATTTTCAGGCCACCTACGTTTTTGATTTTGCAAACCCCCAAGATTTCCAAACTTCCAAGTTTCATTCGACTTTGAAAAGACCTAAGATGGCGCTACAAAACATCACACTCCACTGCGACTCTGGCATGGATCAATCCCTCAATCCGCTGGTTCCCCGAAATCCCTCCTCCTATTGGCAAGCATTGTCGCCGGGACTGCGTCCCCGACAACCTGATATCTACCCCGTGAGTTCCCCAATTTCTTCCCAAGTGATTGGAAAAGGTATTTTGAATAATGTTGTTTCAGTGGTGATGGGCTGACGAACAACTGCATCGTCAAAGGTTCACACAGAACATAGCGGTTATTAATATCAGATGAATCATTGCAGATCTCAGAGTAGAATCATCCTGCGATTCAAATTATGTCATTCTCATTTCAGACAGTATCCCCGTACATACTTTGGATTCCAATAAACTCAACTCGAGAATTAATCACATGCGAAAAGATATTCCGTTCCCTTTCCGGGGTTTCCATGTCCCCCTATTTGACACAAAGATCAAAAAACTGTGGATATTTTCTGTTAGATACAACAATGATTTTTATGAAAATAACGTCAAAAGCTAAGTACCTTACTGTAACAATCTTATCCACATCAACTATTCTCTTAGGGGCATATCAGTCCATTATTTTTTTTTATTTCTTCTCCTTTCGGGGCGTACTTTTCTCGTAGCTCAAGAATCTGCCCACATTATAATGTTGTTGCAGCGCACGATGTGATCTTTATTTTTACTCATGTGATGTCGTAACCTTTACAACTTGGCAGGTACCCCAGGAATAAAACTGTCAAGTAACTGATTTTAAATGCTGGAATTGAAGTAAAACAACTTTTTTTCCTGCCAAAAGCGGTGGAAGGATAATGGAGAAGCTTGATCCTCAAGCATTAGTTTTCTGTTTGTTGGCGTTCCCTTACGAAAATACTTTGATGCAAATATCTATTTTTAACGATAAACAAGTAGTCTTTCACCCTTTAATACGCCCAAAAATCTGACTCAAATTTTGTGTGAAGAAAGATGTTCAGCCATAATCAGTCGAAGGTCTGCATCGGCTGGCGATTATCTGGAATAACCATTGTCTTCTTTCTTTAGTCGCACATTGCAGCGCAGGCAGGAAAATAACATAAAGTAACAAACACATGATATTCTGATCCGTACGTGAATCAAAGCGAAGCTTCACGCAAAAACCTGCAGAAATTTGTAGATACCTTTCCTTTGTAACACCGCTCGGTTGCGTTCTACTTTTTTCAAGGATGGTCGAAGCATTATTGATGGTATTACACGGGTTTGTTTTCATATGCATTATGGCCGGAAGAAGTAGATTAAATGTCATTATGCCTGGTATTACCAACAATCAATCATTGTTCGTCTTATCGCCAGCCATCAAAATTGATTATTTAAAAGTCCTTTGTTACGTTTTTAAATTTGCAAAAAAAGTGAAGCTACAATTTGCCCCGAATGGGAAAGCTTGACGTTTACGGAATTACTACAATATAATTACAGAAAATTGTAACAATGCGAAAAGATGCGGCGGCATTCTGGGGATAGGAGTATGCATATAACATGACGTTGACGCAGACAATGGTCTGATAGAATGAAAGTACATAGAACTTTATGTAAGGATATTATCGATGTTCAACAGGAATAAAATGAAAATACCTAAAGTCAGGTGAAATACCATTTGATCCAGCGAAATAAATTTAAATTATATAAATATATTACCAGGATCTTATATAAAATTTCAATATGCGGTGTGCTGGATGGTAATTAACTTCCTTCAGAACTATTTTTATTTATTACAACTTTGAAAAATAAGACAAATTTAATTTTAAATGCCACCGCTGTTCTTAATAAAGTGCGGAAATAATGACAATTACACCGAACATGACGATACGATCTAATAAATGGACAGGGTTTTACAATTTAGGGTATTTGATTTATAAGATGCTTGCAGGAGGCCCTCCACTATTTTTTTTGCTAAGAAAACTACATACTACATTAGATTATGTATTTTTAGGCTCTCATGAAATGCACGGGTTTCATTCTTCAAGCATCATAAAAAATGAAAATCCCTGAAATTCCCCGACTTTGAAAGTTACAAAATAAATACGATGATCTTAAGGGGCCTTTAAATGATGTGTTACAGCCCCATGTCTTATATCATATATATATGATAGTAATTCTTATGATTATTCTTCAATGATGTGTTGTAGTTTTTCACCTAAAGTAATCTACTAAAGACACTACCCATTGTGAATTTCTTTTTCTTTCTTATATTAAACTTCTCTAAGAGCTATACTTCCACTTGATGCATTACCACCACGTCAATGTGAACAAAAAATTACATTTGTCAGCCTATATACTAAAACCTAGTAAACTAAAAAAAAAAATTAAATATATATCTTTTCCAAAGCTGTACAGCTAATATGATCTATTCACCCAAATCGTACATGTTAAATCCACGTCGTTAAACTAAACTAACAATTTCACCACAATGATTTTATAGAGTAACAGATTAAATTTATGGTGCTGAACACCCCACTTCACTAAGCCTTTAACGGGAATTCCCTTTGAGGATACATCCAAATACATTAGGGCTTTTCACTTCGCAATCAAAGACAAAATGAACCCTTTCTGTAGAACCTAACTTTAACAGCCTTACACACGCACCACACACACGCACACACAAATCACACACACACACAAAACAAATAATTATAAATAATTAAAAAAGCACTCTCTACGTCTGTTGCTCTAAAGGGGGCCCGCGATTCCCAGGACATGAAAAAGGCTAACTACAAAGCTTTTCGCATTGTAAGGAGAAATTCCCGACGCTCTTAACAAAAATACTGCTGCTGATGGTATTAGTGGTGGTGATAATTTTGATGGTGTTAGTAAACAACACTTCCATGGACTGCATCTTTCTGTGTTTCAGTCTATCTTCCAGACATGAAAATAAAAAAAAATGTAGGTGAACGTTAGTTGTGGGACGAAGATTTAACCCTGTGGAAACATATCTTTTATTGGTGTGTACGAGGGAGAAGGCGGGGAGGAAGAAAGGTAAAGGGGGAAGGATAAAGCACAACGTTAAAATGTTTTTCATCCACGGTATCTTTGTGGCAACTTTAAAGGAAGTCGATTTGACGTCTTTGGGACTTTTCTCATATAACGATACTTATAATTAATGTTAATAAACGCAGATAGAGTTCTTTTATTTTTCCCCATTACCACTTGTCTATTCCACCAAAATACATCATCATTTCTCCCCCAAATAGTAATAATAATAGTTATATTAAAAAAAACTTTCAACCAATGTGTGCAAATATTTCACTTTAATCTTTTTTAATATCGATTATTTTTATTTTTAAATATAAAAAGTTAAAAGTAATCATTATGGTTCATTTTTGTGTTATTAAGAATATACATAAAGGCTCTTTAGATTCTATCAAAATAAATATTTATATGATTAAGATATTTGATAAATTAATAGATTCAGGTCTATGGATTCAATTAGTAAATCAAGTAAATAGATTCGGTCAATGGATTCTATGCGGTAATTTCCGACAGTAAATCCGTAAATAGATTGAATTAATAGATTCTTGCGGTAGTCTACGACAGATAATCAATAAATAGATTCGTCAATAGATTCAACGTGCAAAAGTCTGCGTGAGTAAATCGGTAAATTGATTAATTCGACTGATTAACCCTGTAGATCAAATGTGATAATCAGTAAAATGGTTGGTTCAATGATTCTTACGGCAGTCTGCGAGCGATAATCAGTCATCGTTTCGATCCGTGATTTTTCAATCTAGCGTTCGACGATTAATCAATAAGCTCAGATTCAGTAAATTCGATTAATTAAAGGATTACAATGACATAAATCGATAAATAGTTGAATCAACGATTCTTGCGACGTCTTAAACAATAGATCGATAGCTAGATTCGATCAATAGATTCATGCAGTAGTCTCCCGGAAAGTGAATTAATCAATGGAATCATTAAATAGATTTATTACACAACGATTTAAAAATGACCGTCGATAAATAGAACCGTTCAGCTTGGATTTCAAAAGTGATCTTTGACAGTAATCCGTATTAGATTCATTCAATAGATTCGTATTCCAGTTAATAAAGAAATAAATCAGTAAATGGTGATTAATTAAACAATTGTTTGCAACGGTCTGCGACAGTAAATAAATGTTCAATTGATTTTCGATATTGATTAAATTATTTGATTCCGTACAATCGTGAATCAGTCGACATGCACAATACCGTTCAGTTTGCGATTGAATTCTAATTCTGAGACTGACAGGGACTTTAATACTACCGTACCCTTCTTTTAAGGGTTAATGCCACTGGCAAAGTGCTTCAGTGACCGAAACTAGAACCTTCGTTGACAAAAACTAAGTGTGGTTGTGACGAGACTGAAGACATTGTGGAAACTGCAAAGCTTAGACTGCTGCGTTTAAGAAAATAATAAGTGATACAATGATTGACAAAGCTCAGGCAAGTTGAAAAGACTGAAGCATTCAGTGATGAAAATAAAACTAAGACGGTGGTTGACGAAGATGTTGACGCTCGTCAGCGAAAAAAAATCAAAACTCAACATTTCAGGTCAGCGACGATGACTGGGCGTTAGCTGAAATTTGTACAAAGGAAGCGAAATAAGCGTGAAATACCATCTGGTGGCTGGCCTGGTTCTACAAACCTCAGACCCTTCGGTTAACGAAGAAATGTTGACATCGTCGCGCGATGGTCGTAGACAAAGATTAGCGACGATATTAAAGCCAATGAAGGCTGACAAATGCTGGACAAAGGCAGAGCAGCTGAAGCTAAAAAATATGATGTTTTAACAGTTCACCAAAATAAAGACATTGGATTTAGAAAATGATGATTTTCGATAACGAGAACCGAAACTAAAGCAAGAATCAGCAGATGGGCTAAGACTGGACGCGGACTGAATTATTATTGAAAAAAAGCAATAAAGCTTTTATTTCAAATACGCATTGGGTTTTGAACCGCTGCATATTTTAATCTCACTCATTCCATATTTGAAAACTATGACTCATCTTTACGCCATATTTGCTGGCTCATCGATGATGACGTCAGTCATTTGACATCTACATCAGAAGACCTTGAACACTTTTTTGCCCCCCCGCACCTCTAATCATCTTTTTTATTTTTGGCATCCAGTAAAAAACAATCAAGAACTTGAAGACTCACCAGTGAACATACCTAAAATGATTTTTTTAAATCGTTTTTTTTCCCACCCTCTGCAAAAATATACACTGGTAACTGATAAAATCTTTCATCTTGAAGCTTTTCATCATACAAAACCTAGTATTTCTTTCTGACTATTTGAGCTTTCTCATTTTAAACCACACTACCCCCTCTACCCCCACCCCACACACCGATAACCTCCTGGAACTATCATCTTCTTTTCATACGTTCCCCTCACCAGTCTCTGGGTCGCGGGGACAGCCTGCCACCACAGATAGGCTGGTGCGGAACCACGGCTGCCACCAGGCAACACCTCACCCAAGAGCACTCTCTCTCTCCCTCCACTCATTATGTTTCTCAGTGAAAACCGGAGGCGATATATCCCCCTTTACGTTCATCCCGTTCATTTCACCGGGTCGAAGTGGGAAGTGTGGAAGAAGACTTGACTTGGGGAGGAGGGGAGGGGAGAGACTGGCCCGGAAAAAACGGTCTTTAATGTTGCGGAGTCGATTTATTTTGGGAGGAGCGTTGGGTGGATCATGCAGACACAATATTCTAGTGTTGCTGGTAATCTGCGTTCAGGTGGTCATGCAAGGAGCTTTTTTTCTTATCATGGTACATGGTAATCTAAACTCAAGTGAATTATATTTTTAGGCTTTGCTATTATCCCCTTTTGGTATCCTACACTCAATTGAACCATCCTTTGAACTTTGCTATTATCATGTTCATTATATCGATGATAAATTCACAAAAGTCATGCAGAAACTTGCTATCTCATGCTTTGGTATCTCCAACAGTCAAGGCTGAGTCATGCAGAATTTACTGTTATAACATTAATGGTATCTTACAGTTGAGTGAGTCTTTCACAATTTACTACTATCATGTTTTTGACCAGCTCTCTACCTACATCAGGTGAGTCATGCAGAAGGCTTTTTACCATTATGTGTTTGGTATCCTTAATTAAAGTGAGATCTTTGAAGAATTTACTGTTATCTTTTTTGGGCATCGACATCAAGTGGAGTGCCTGAAGGGCTTGCCATTTGAATGTTGTTTACAATTTATCATTGAAGTGGGTGCCGGAACGCCCGCGCCTGTGAAGCATTCTGCCGCTGGTGGGTCTCTGGAGAACTTGCTATTAGCTCGTGACTGGTATCTTCCCATTCGTTTGATTCGACCGGAACTTGCTAACATCGTGTTTCCGCATTCTCACACCCGTTTGATTTATTAAGAAAAGGCTTTGACAATGTATATTTTATTCCAACATTTAGTAATTACTGAAGAACTTGCTATGATCACCTTTTTTTTTTTTTTTTTTTTTTTCCTTTTTTTTTTTTTTTTTTTTCCCCCCCCCCCCCCCCCCCCCCCCCCCCCCCCCCCCCCCCCCCCCCCCCCCCCCCCCCCCCCCCCCCCCCCCCCCCCCCCCCCCCCCCCCCCCCCCCCCCCCCCCCCCCCCTTCTACCGGTATCACATTTAATTGAGTCATGTGCGAACTTGCTTCACGATCTTGGTATGGTATCCCCACCCCCTTTACCCAACAAAGCTACACCCCCCCTCGTTGTAACGTAAGATACAAACCGCCACATTGCTTCTTCGCCCCCCTTTCCCCATTGACATGGATTGTCCACTGACTTACAAATGACACTGACTGATTATAATGAGCGTTGTCGGTTCCCGTTTACAACGGTCAGGTAAGTGTTCATTCATGGATACTAGGTAGATTAATAGATAGATCAACAGATAGATCAATAAGATAGATCAATAGATAGGATCAATAGATAGAGCTATAGATAGGTCAACAGATAGATCAACAGATAGATCACTAGATATAGCTATAGATAGATCAATAGATCAGATCAACAGATAGATCACTAGATATAGCTATAGATAGAACAATAGATAGATCAACAGATAGATCAACAAGTAGTTCAATAGATAGATTTCAATAGATAGATCAAACATATAGATCAATAGAGAGATCAACAGATAGATCAATAAGTAGATCAGCAGATAGATAAAATGAAAATTAGATAGTTGGGTGATATGATATTTATAGATAGATAGGTAAATTTTATACATATAGATGATAGATAGATAGATAGATAGATAGATAGATAGATAGATAGATAGATAGATTAGTAGGTAGGTATGATGATGGACAAATGGCTCCGCGGCTGTCATAGATGATCGAGCAGTATAGCTCTAGCCCGACTGTACTTTCATTTGATTTCGGAGGACGTGAAGCTATACCCCCCCAGTCAGCTTTGATGATCGTTAACTGACGGTTGGCAGTTTTCCCTTTTCGGAGGCCTCGCTGGAGCAACTTCTATCTCGACGGCCCTGTTTAGGCATTGCAAGTAGAGAGAGAGGGGACTGTCCCAGCTACTTAGCTTTTTGTCTACATTTTGTGTTTTTTATACCATGAGACTCGTCACGTTACACAATAAAACTCGATCAAAGAGTTTAGCCAGTACAATACCCAACTATCGCCTCCCCACACCACCCCACCCCCGAACCCATTTATGAAACTGGAACAGAGCCCCGTAGGATACTGGCTGCAGGGCCCCGCTTTGATACTGACTCAGGAGCTCCATATATTGCTGGCACAGGGGCCCCACTTTTCATATTACTGGCACCCAGAGCCCCGCTATATTGCTGGCACAGGGTCCCATATATTGCTGACTTCAGGGCCCCATTTGGATACTGACACAGAGCCCCCATATATTGCTGACACAGGGCCCCATTTGATACTGACACGCGAGCCCCATATATTGCTGGCACTGGGGCCCCATATATATTACTGGCACGGGGCCCCATTCGATACAGACTTCTAAATACTAGAAATACTAAATACAAATGGCTGGCCATCACTACATTTGGTTGCGTAGAAATGATCTCTAGATGTACAACGCACCCTGTGAGTGTATGTGGGGGGGGGGCAGGGGAAGTGGGGAAAGGCGTTGAGAATGACATTATTTTATTTTAATTGTGTGGCTCATCTTTCTCGTGTGGTCCGTTTTGTTTTGTGTTGTTTTGTTTTCTTTTTGGTTCTGAAGTTGTCTATTGATACGTGCATGGAATAAATGTGTGCTAAGTGCACGAGAAATTATCTATAAAATATTCCTGTTGCTGAGATATTGCTTTACAGCATACATTTGGATAGCCCCTTTGAGAAACACATTAAGTGTTGCGTCACGTCCACTGAGGGAGAATTTTGGTTTTTTATTTGGAAATATTATCTCGCGATGATATGTTCCTCTCTGTCTCTATCTCTTTCTGTCTGTCTCTCTCTCTCTCTCTCTCTCTCTCTCTCTGTGTGTGTGTGTGTGTGTGTGTGTGTGTGTGTGTGTTATATACGCTCAATCATGGATTGGCAGATAGAGATATAAATAGATTTATTTAACGATACATAGATGGGCAGATAGCAGTAAACAGACATACATAGATGTTGAAAGGCAGATAAATAGCAAACAGAGAGAGACAGACAGACAGACAGACAGAGAAGAGACTGAGAGAGAGAAGAAGAGACACACACACACAGACAGGAAGGAGACAGAGATAGAGAAAGAGAAATAGAGAGAGATACATACAGAAAAGAGAGAGAGAGACAGAAAGAGAGAACCAAACACTGAGAGAGACAGACAGAGAGGCAGAGAGACAGAGAGAGAGAGAGAGAGAGAGAGAGGCAGAGAGAAGAAGAAGGGAGAAAGAGAGAGAAAGAGAGAGGAAGAGAGGGAGAGAGAAGCCCTATCACACAATTCAAAACGTCTTATTTAAAAAGATCATTTCCCTCCCTTGTGTGACGTCATCATTGCCACGGATCTGATTAGCCTCAATATGATGACCACAAGCACACACACATACACACACACACAATAAGCACATAACCAGCTTACATAAGACAACACACCCTCCATACAAACATATATACCCCTTCCCACCCCCCAAACCATCAACATCACACACTCACGGGACTCACTATCAGACACACATTTTAATTTCTACAAGTGATTCACCGACCAGAATAGTAACAACAATTTCCGAAAATAACCAGATAAACAGGTTCATTCAAGTACAATTTGGTACATTCAGTAGCAATACACATCTTTATAGTTTTATACTTTCTTGTCAATTTAATTGTAACTTCTTCCAATATATTGACTTGGGTTATAGGCCTATGTTATACTTACCTTGTTGTATGTATCTGTCTCACAGCGTATCTCGAAGTCTGTCTGTCTCGAAATCTGTATGTCTCACTGTCTGTCACAAAGTTTCTCTGTCTCACAGTCCGTCTATCTCGAAGTCTGTCAGTCTCAAAAATATGTCTGTCTCGCAGTCTGTCACAGAGTCTCTCTGTCTCACAGTCCGTCTATCTCAGGAAGGTCAGTCTGTCTCAATAATATGTCTGTCTCACAGTCTGTCTATCTCGAAGTCTGTCTCAAGTCCAAGGGATAGTATAAACACTACTGCTTTTGATATACATCAACAACAATGGATATGTAAACAAATAACAGTTTGATACAGGCCTGCGCGCCCCTTCCCACAGATAGTTGAACTGGGCCCCCCCCGCCCCTGTGCTAAGGGTGCGCCCCTGCGATTGTCTGAGCCCCTCCGCTTGTTTGCTCTACTTAGTAACATTTATTTTCTTACCCCCCATGCTATTGACCCTGGCCCTGCTGTAGAATGCCTGGCCCCCTGCTGTAGAATTCCTGGCCCCCTGCTGTAGAATGCCCTGGCCCCCTGCTGTAGAATTCCTGGCCCCTCTGCTGTAGGAATTCTGGCCCCCTGTTGTAGAATGCTGGCCCCCAGCTTTAGAATTTCTGGCCCCCTGCTGTAGAATTCCTATTTTCTGCTATAGAATGCCTGACCCTGCTTTTGAATTCCTGGCCCCGCTGTAGGAATTCCTGACCCCTTGCTGTAGAATTCCTGGCCCTAGTCTTATTAAATATTCATCTCTCCTGAATATAAAAGGAAAACATTAGCATACCACACACACACACACGCGCACGCACACACACACATTGAAATGTTCGTGATTAAAAGAAAATGAACAACAGAAATGAGGTCCTAATTGTTAAAATTGCCTGTTTTATTAAATGCCATATCTTTGCCAACGTTGGTGGGATTGATTTACGGTTGACTGAACAATCGCAGTTACGAAGCCTTCTCTTTGTTCGGTCTTTGTCAAGTGCTTCCATGTCAAGTGACTTACTAGTCGCCCGGT
>JAGDYQ010000011.1:9396002-9411384 GCA_021962125.1 Bulinus truncatus
AGGCTTACGGAATGTTGAGGACAATGTCTATTGAGGACAATGTCTACTTACTTACGGAATGTTGAGGACAATGTCTATTGAGGCTTACGGAATGTTGAGGACAATGTCTATGTGAGGGTCTATTTACGGAATGTTGAGGACAATGTCTATTGAGGCTTACGGAATGTTGAGGACAATGTCTATTGAGGCTTACGGAATGTTGAGGACAATGTCTATTGAGGCTTACGGAATGTTGAGGACAATGTCTATTGAGGCTTACGGAATGTTGAGGACAATGTCTATTGAGGCTTACGGAATGTTGAGGACAATGTCTATTGAGGCTTACGGAATGTTGAGGACAATGTCTATTGAGGCTTACGGAATGTTGAGGACAATGTCTATTGCGGGTCCGAAAAAATGTAAGTGTAGGTAATAAACCAATGGTGATCTAATGTAACTTTTCGATGTGTTTCTTATGCGGTTTCTAATGATCGATTTTATTTGCAATTATTCAGTTACTTCAGTTTACTGATTCTTGATACATTGGCTAAGGGAATGTACTTTAAAGTTGATTTATTTTTTACTATCGGAATGCGCCTCTTAGTGATCTCATCTATGTTGTGCTCCCCCCTGCTATTGGCTGTACCGCATATTCGGATCGTAAGGCTCCATGCTTGAGAAGGGGCTTCTGGAAGTTGCCATAGTCACCCCGCACACCCAGTGTCTTCAAATGATCACAGTAGGCTAAAGTAGTTTGACCAATGCAGTATGCGATTAGAGACAGTAACAATGTGTTCATGTCTACACGCTGTTTTACGAATCTTATCTTAAAGGAAGATTGAAGAAAGTAAAGTATATTTTGTTGGCTGTTTTACGAATCTTATCTTAAAGGAAGATTGTAGAAAGTAAAGTATATTTTGTTGGCTGTTTTACGAATCTTATCTTAAAGGAAGATTGTAGAAAGTAAAGTATATTTTGTTGGCTGTTTTACGAATCTTATCTTAAAGGAAGATTGTAGAAAGTAAAGTATTTTTTTTTTCATTTGTTTACTCACCAACAAATGATTTTATGTCGTTTTTTTTTTAATTTGAAATAAGTAATATTAGAGACTGGTCAGGACTAAATTGTATCTATATAGATTTTACATAGTTTAATAATGGTCACTATTATAACGCACAGCCTATAACTAAAGTCAATTAATAGTTTACTTTCAGTTCTGTAATGTTAAAACATATCTTAATTTTAAATCAAATTTATCGGAAGGGGAGGAAAGGGATTTTTTGCCCGCCAAATGCCTGTATAATTATACATTATTAACCACACACACTTAAAAACACACACACACAATCACACACACCCACTAAACGGTTTCACCTGTACTTTTATTTCCTTTCGATAATTTTTCGCGTTGTGATAATGTTTTTTAATGCAATTCATACAAGACCTCAATACATACAAGAACTCGTCAGGCCCGTAGCGTGCGGGGGTGGGGGCTGGGGCGGCCGCCCCCCCCCCCATTGCGTTTTGTCTGGCCCCCCTCTGCTTGTTTGCTCTACTTAGAAACATTTATTTCCTGCCTCCTCCCCCCCCCCGCCCCCGCTATTGGGTGGCCCCTGTAGTAGAATGCCTGGCCCCTGCTGTAGAATTTTCACGCTACGAGGCTGACTCAAGTCATACATAACTTTTTTTTCAGCGGATACAATGTTTCTATTTTATTTTATTTAAGTCAAACATTTTCCTATCACGCCCCCCCCCCACCCCACCCCTGGTCTCAGGAACTGAAGGGTGTGGATGATTTGAAGGCCACCTCAAGATCACCCAGTGACCTTTGGAAAAATTTACCACAAATTGAATTCCCTGATGTTGTTGGTAGCCACTGACTCTCACCACCCCCAGTCCCCCGCCACACCCCCCACAACTGATGTTGTATCATACACCATCTACTGGGGCAGCAAGTCAGCAGGTATGCAGGAGAATAGTCACAAGGAAATACTGAACATGAACACTATTTCTAAAAGCTTACGGTGATCAACAACTATAAAAACTGTCTTTGTCCCATGGAACTAACCATCTGTAATATACGTTATTTGTCTCTGGACACTACCCATCTGTGAGATACGTTATTAGTCTCTGGACACTACCCATCTGTGAGATACGTTATTTGTCTCTGGACGCTACCCATCTGTGAGATACGTTATTTGTCTCTGGACGCTACCCATCTGTGAGATACGTTATTTGTCTCTGGACACTACTCCATCTGTGAGATACGTTATTTGTCTCTGGACGCTACCTATCTGTGAGATACGTTATTTGTCTCTGGACACTACATATCTGTGAGATACGTTATTAGTCTATGGACACTACCCATCTGTGAGATACGTTATTTGTCTCTGGACGCTACCTATCTGAGAGATACGTTATTTGTCTCTGGACGCTACCCATCTGTGAGATACGTTATTTGTCTCTGGACGCTACTCATCTGTGAGATACGTTATTTGTCTCTGGACACTAAATATCTGTGAGATACGTTATTAGTCTCTGGACACTACCCATCTGTGAGATACGTTATTTGTCTCTGAACACTACCCATCTGTGAGATACGTTATATGTCTCTGGACACTACATATCTGTGAGATACGTTATTTATTTGTCTCTGGACACTACATATCTGTGAGATACGTTATTAGTCTCTAGACACTACCCATCTGTGAGATACGTAATTTGATAAAGACCATTGCCATGACCATAAGCCTGATGCAAATTATAGATTTTTTTGTACAATTGATATTTGATCTCACCTTGAGCTTTATTAAGCTGGAATCTGCAAGGCATGGGATCGATTATATCTGATACAACAGGAGATCAATTTAAAATGTATTAGAAGCAGAGGAGTTTTAATGATAGGCGACCTAGACGGCTACTGCCCCCTATTGAAGTGGGCTCCATGTAAGGGCGTCATTTGTAAGGGTCGGGGGGGGAGGGGACATCATTATCCTCTTCTTCACGGATCCATGTTGTTGTTGTGTTCACAATGGAATAAATAAAAAAATCAAATAGTGGTACATTGTTTAAATGTTAAAGTTGATAGTGATACATTGTTTAAATGTTAAAGTTGATTTTTAAAAAAAAAGTCATTTTAAAAAGAGCTTCGGTCAAACCTGTTAATTTCGGCAATAATTTTACGAATACAATGGTCAATCGAAATATTCGTCAGCTGAATGAATCATGTACTTTGTAAATCTTAGTCATGTTGTATTAAACATAGATTCACAATATTAAAAAGATTTCATCAATTTCCAAGCACATGTATTTTTAAATGACGTAATCAAAAGAAGATCTTCGAAAAATTCATGGAAAATTAACATGACCCAGCAAAACGATAAATAAACCTTCATTATTAAAGTATACTCAACGTGAATTAGTGTATTTATTAAAAGAAATAAAAAGACATTTGCGCTGTTAATCTGTAATATAATATGTAATTAAAACATTTTAAGATGTTGTTTTATGGTGCTATTCTTTCTTCCCCACTATAGTAGATAGTGCAATGGCCATGTAGGCACCACGGGAGATATAGCGGACATTTTAACCATGACCTGAAACATCTATTGGTCATCACCGGAGATCGAACCAGGGACTTTCAGGTGGACAGTATAGCACTATACCACAAGACCAAAAAATATTTTTTTTGGTTTTGCGACCCACTTTAACAACCAGTTTTGGTTATCTCAATCAACCATAATATTTTGTTTTTCGCGTCTCAAGCGATTCACACGTAAAGGAAAACTACGATAAAAAAGATTATAAAAGTATAATTTTACTTTGTAAATCTACAAATGCTAACTTTTGTTAACATGTAAAGAAATAGGGTTGTAATTATGCATAAATAAATTGTTGATCTTTCATTTATTTTAACTTCGTACTGCGCAATGTATGGCACAGCTTCATACTGTGCAATGTATGGCACAGCTTCACACTGTGCAATGTATGGCGCAGCTTCACACTGTGCAATGTATGGCGCAGCTTCACTCTGTGCAATTTATGGCACAGCTTCACACTGTGCAATGATACTTGACATTTTTTCAACACGTTGAAATGACTTATACTTGTAACTGAGAACATATATCACTCTGACACTGATACTTAATCATGTAAGGGGGGGGCGTCATATTACTATTTGCACCCGGGCAGCAGATAGGCTACACTTAGCTCTGATTGAAAGCAAAAATGCAATCTAGGTTTGCCATTACTTACTACGATGTAATTATAATAAACACAGAAAGACTCTTGACTATCACGCCTTAGGCGATGACAGGATTTGCTGAGTACTACAGATTGTAATTTCCCGCTCCACATGGCTAATAAAAACCATCATTCATTCCTCATTATATTAGGGATACTATTCTATTAGGGATACTATTCTATTATGGATACTATTCTATTAGGGAAACTATTCTATTAGGGATACTATTCTATTAGGGAAACTATTCTATTAGGGAAACTATTCTATTAGGGATACTATTCTATTAGGGAAACTATTCTATTAGGGAAACTATTCTATTAGGGAAACTATTCTTTAAGGGAAACTATTCTATTAGAGAAACTATTCTATTAGGGAAACTATTCTATAAGGGATACGTTTCTATTAGGGAAACTATTCTATTAGGGATACTATTCTATTAGGGATACTATTCTATTAGGGAAACTATTCTATTAGAGAAACTATTCTATTAGGGAAACTATTCTATTAGGGAAACTATTCTATTAGGGAAACTATTTCATTAGGAGAACTATTCTATTAGGGAAACTATTCTATTAGAGAAACTATTCTATTAGGGAAACTATTGTATTAGAAAAACTATTCTATTAGGGAAACTATTCTATTAGGGATACTATTCTATTAGAGAAACTATTCTATTAGAGAAACTATTCTATTAGGGAAACTACTCTATTAGGGAAACTATTCTATTAGAAAAACTATTCTATTAGGGAAACTATTCTATTAGGGAAACTATTCCATTAGGGATACTATTCTGTTAAGGATACTATTATATTAGGGATACTATTATTATATCATGAGAAGGATGTGCTGATGTCTATTTCTTATATTAGGACAAGCATATTATTCCTAACATAATTTTATCATCTGAGACCTTTCTAAATTGCTAAGATTGTCGATACATTCATGGCTAAATTGTGTACGTACTTTCCCTTACCTGGACATCGTTGGGAGCACATTATAGTCAATTATTATTCTGTTATAAAGCAATGAAATCTAAATGAAACCGTTCAGACTGTGATTGCGATCTAGACTCCCACCATTATTAACAAAGAAAAAATTAACATCAGCCCCGTAGCGTGAAAATTCTACAGCAGGGGCCAGGCATTCTACAGCAGGGACCAGGGAATAGCGGGGGGGGGGGCAGGTAATACATTTTACTAAGTAAAGCAAGTAAGCAGAGGGGGCCAGACAAAACGCAGTGGGGGGGGGCGGCCTCCCTGCCCCCCCCCCGCACGCTACGGGCCGGATTAACATTATTTCCAGGGAGTCCAAGTATGAGGTCGATGAGAGACGCCCTCCAGTTGTTATTTTTCCAAATAGTAAAGAAATACTTTCAATAGCCGCACCAAAAGTCAGTGTATCAAAAAATGGTGTGAACAAAAAGTGATGAAATGATTAGAGAAAAAAACTGGCTCACCGAGAGCCGCACAAAGCTGATTAAAGAGCCACATTCAGTCCCGCCCCCCTGAACTATTTATGATTTCAGATGAAGCCTTAGCAGTGCGCGGGGCCTGAGGCAAGTGCCATTTTTTCCGGGCCTGGGGTGAGTGTCGTTTGTGGGGCCTGAAGGTCTGAAATGAGCGTTTAGGTTTGTTACAGTTAGGTAACAAAAACTAAAAAAAAAATTCCAAGTGGGGGGGGAGGTAGTCCCCCTTGGGCGTGAGGCCTGGGTCTGATGCCCCAAATTCCTCTCCGCCCCCCGCCTCGCTATAGAGGCTACTCTACTATATGATTGTTTTTTAGAAACAATCAGTTGCAAATATAGGGCTAATTATGAATTATTATTAAACATTATTTAATAAATTATTTAGTATAAAATATATTATAATCGAAACTGAAGATATTGCGCTCATCTTTTCATATGGGTAGTGTATTGTTTTTTTTAATAACCTAGATAGAGCGTACTATCAGAGCCGTACTATCAGAGCCGTACTGTCAGAGCCGTACTATCAGAGCCGTACTGTCAGAGCCGTACTGTCAGAGCCGTACTGTCAGAGCCGTACTGTCAGAGCCGTACTGTCAGAGCCGTACTGTCAGAGCCGTACTGTCAGAGTCGTACTGTCAGAACCGTACTATCAGAGCCGTACTGTCAGAGCCGTACTATCAGAGCCATACTGTCAGAGCCGTACTGTCAGAGCCGTACTATCAGAGCCGTACTATCAGAGCCGTACTGTCAGAGCCGTACTATCAGAGCCGTACTATCAGAGCCGTAGCTAGCTATTGTGACGCCCAGAACGAGATGGATTTTTTTCTGATTAGGATGAGGGGCGCCGAAAATGTAAAGTAGGCTACATTTAACAGCTCTCTTTCGACGCCCCGTGCGCCGCAAAACCCGCAGCACCCTTCCCTACGCCCCTGGGCTCACTTTCTTTTTGAATACAATTTTTTTTCCAACATAATCGCCAACTCGTTAAATTCCCTTAACACTATTTTTAAAAAAATATGACACAATAAACTTTGTATCTATTGTTCTAGTCAGTGGCGTAATCTTGCGTTACGGAGAAGAATCTAAACATGTCGCCCCATTTAGACCAATTTCAAAACAAAAAAAGTAATCAAGTGGTGAAAATGCCTCAGCTCCGTCCCCGTATTGTTAAGCCATTATTTCTAGTATTCTATATAGACCCTATAAGTCTTTAAAATGTAAAGAGATCAGACATTGAAGCAAAAATTATTGTTTATAATTTAGCCTTAACATGTTACTAAACAAAGTTCATAAATTTATATCAGTACAGGTCTATAGATCGAGTTATATTAATAGATCTATTCAGAGAACATAGCTCCTATTCAAAAATTTTGATCTAAAATAACATAATTATTAATATTATAAATAACTTTGCCCGGTAATTAAAAAAAATAATTGTAGTAAATTGTAGTCTTACTAGCATTAATTGCTCATGACAATAAAATGACGTAAAAAAAATATGCCAGATTTCTTACCGATTAAAGCCAAAGTGCGAATTTATCCATAATGTCAAGATTTACTCGATTTTTCTTTTTCGTCCCTCATGCTCGACAGTATCACAAATCCACTATCAAATACACATACGCACTGGCGTAAACATGAACCAATTCTATCTAACCGTCATGTCTAAAATATGTGCTGATGTCATTCGTTGTGGCACATTTAAATGGCTGATGTCACAGAGGAAGAAAAGAAGAGGGGGGGGGGAGGTGGTAGAAAGAAACGAAAACAAAAAATCGCCAGGTAGCATATTCCAGAGAGCAAGAACCAACTTGCTCTGGCAAGTGATGACTTTTTTTTTTTGAGCTGCTTGCAGATACTATTTGGTAAATAAGGAGAAGCAGACGAACAGAAAAAACTGCGGGAGTTGGGGGCGGGGGAGGGGGTGGGGGAGGAGAGGCCAGTATCAACAGATGTTACGGTGTGACGCATGAAGAACCACAATCAACCAATAGGGACAACAGCATTGGGAAAACAACAGCACCTGCTTGTCTACTAAAACAGATCAGTTGGGGGGAGGGGGTATTCTGGAACTACGGTTAAATAAAGTTATACTACAATAGGAGGAGAAAGGGGTTGGTTGGGGGGGGGGGGTTGCATTTTAGATTATATAGACAAAGTGTTATAAGAATGGTTTGTATTCCAGCTCTACAGTCAAATAAAAGTTTTATACTATTGTTGGTTTTGTATTCTGGATTATACAAATAAATAAAAAGTGTTACACAGGAGAAGTGTTTTGGGTTGTAGACTATACGGACAAATAAAAGTGTTTAATAGCAGGTGTGGTTATTTCCCCTGGAATACAAAGATAAATTGAAATATGCCATACCGCTTGAATTGTTGGCAGGCAAGATTTTTTTTTAACCGAAATTACTTTGATTTCGTATTTTTTTCTTTGCAATACCCCTAGTCAATGGCTAATTTGGAATTACTTTAACTCAGTACCAAATATTTTTTATAATTTCACTTTAATTGCATAATCTGCAGTAACCAATAATCTTTTATGGAATAACCCGCGAAGAAAGGGGTGGTGGGGGGGGGGGTCGAATTACTAAAACACAATTGGTTCTTAAATTGGACAGAAGGTCTGGACCATAAGCAGATGGATGGGGTGTTTATATTTGACGTAATCAAATGACGATGATTACGTCCCCTGTGTACCCTGGTTGCAGCGGCGTAGCGTGGGTATCGGCCGCCCAGGGCGGAAGACGATTTTGCCGCCCTCTCATTTAGGTATTTCAATTTAATCTATTCATTTTTTGCCGCCCCCCCCCCCTAAAAAGTAATAAAAAGTGCCGCCCGGTGCGGATCGCACCCACCGCGCCCCCCCCCCAGGTACGCCACTGCCTGGTTGCCACCCCTAGGGCTGCTACTACAGCAAGCGTAACAAGGGCTCAGTGAGGATGTTTTCTTACGCCTCGACGGACACAGGTTGATTGCTTCATTCTAAGACGTCATGTAATATCTTCTAAGCATTAAAAAAAAAAACTATTTCAGAGTTAGCATAAAGAAAATGACATGTATTCAAACTGATAATAAACATTATACCTATCTTAAATAATATTGATCTCTTGAGTCTTAAGGGTGCTAATCGTGCTGCATAATTAGATCCATTTCTAAAAATAGGCCCAGATGAAAAAAAAAAAGGTCCGGAAGAAAAAAAATCTTGGCCCATTGAAATAAAGTCCCAGAAGTAAACATCTAGTCCCATTGAAATAAAGTCCCATAAGTAAACATCTTGGCCGATTGAAATAAAGTCCCAGAAGTAAACATCTTGGCCCATTGAAATAAAGTCCCAGAAGTAAACATCTTGGCCCATTGAAATAAAGTCCCAGAAGTAAACACCTTGGCCCAAAAAAAAATAGAGACTGGTTTGTTAAATAAGGCCAGGCGAAATTATATACGGCAAGTTTCACAAAAACCACTGTCACATCCAACACAATCCTAAATCTACCTTGCCCTACCCTACCTTGCCCTACCCTACCTTGCCCTACCCTACCTTGCCCTACCCTACCTTGCCCTACCCTACCTTGCCTGTTGTAAGTTGTAAAGAAATCAGAGGCGATGGGGGCGGGGTTAAAAAAGGCCCAGCACGTGCTGACCTAAAACAACTCGACGAGTATTTATCAAGGGCCCCCCCCCCCAATTGGGTTGGGAAAAAATAAAATCACATTACTAACTAAAGTTAACTAAAAAAAAAAGATTTATCAATACAAGTTATCAATACAAGTTATAAATGCAATTTATGTTTGAAATGTACATGACATAAATACACTCATTTCATCTTATTTAACTATATTGTGTATTCTGAAGTGGAATGCTGCTATTCTGGACAGCATAGTAGCTGCTGGGTCTGAACAGCTGCTGGATCTGAACAGCTGCTGGGTCTGAACAGCTGCTGGGTCTACTGACCTTCGTACCACTGCTCTTTATGAACTTTTATGGACCAGCACGTCTCGGGAGTGGGGGGGGGGGCGAAAATATAGAATGGAAAGTTAAAAACGGTCACTTTTAGCCTAATTTCTGGGATTTACAACTTTTGTTGTTAGTTGTTACCCCATAGTGCCATCTAATGTTATACATCTTTGGTCCCCAACCTTTTTCTCGCCAAGGACCGGTCAGCGTTTGAAGTGTCCACTGCGGCCCGCAGTAAGATGGAAGGGGGGAGGTCCATGGGAAGTCGCACAATCCCACAGTAAATAAAAAGGAGATAATTTAATGTTTATTGGGCGGCCCAGTACCATTCGATCCACGGACCGGTTCTGGTCCGCGGCCCCGGGGTTGGGGACCACTGTCGTACATGACGCCTATTTGAAGAATTACACAAACACATTGTGTCTTCTGGAAAAATAACATATAATTAAACGCTTTAATTTTTTAACTTTTGTTACGAATGCTTAAATGAAAAAAGAATATATCCGTAGATTGATTTAATACTGTAATTTGAATTACCGAGATGAAAAAAAAAATTAGCGCATAGATACATGAACATTTTTATTTGAAAAACGTTATTTTATTGTCTTCAAAAACACTTTATTTGACAAATTCAAAAACTAAATTTTTATATTTAAAAAAAAAGGAAAAAAAGTAGCTAGGTGGTTATTTGAAAAGCACATTATTCTAATGGCTTGGAAGTGAGCCAAGTTAAACCTATCTGTCTTACGTGAGAGAAGCGTGAGAAAATGTTGCTCTGTTGACCAACGCAGCACGCAGGTAAGGTACTCTTAATATCTATACATACAAAAAAAAATCAAGACCTGGGTTGAGAAAGATAAAGGGGTTAAAAAAAATCCTTGCACGTGAGCCAAAATAATCTGTCGGTAGCTGGCTCGCATCCTGTAAAAGAAACATGACGGTTTCAAGTGAACTGAGAGACTAAATATAATTAGTGACCAGATGATTGGTTGGTTTTTGTTTTGTTTTTTAATTGGTGAATTAAATGTGATTGAAAGCCAGAATAGGGACCTAAATACTAGACATAATTATTTAAAGAAATGACACACTGAACAATGAACATACTTTTATAGAAATGATTCTGGCACACAGCTGAACATATCAATAGAAGCAGAGACAGACAGACACAGATTGGCTAACAGAAAGGCTTATATAAATCGAATAAAATATGGATTTATAGACGGACGAATGGAAGGACAGACAGACAGACCGATAGACAGATAGACAGATAGACAGATAGACAGATAGATAGATAGATAGATAGATAGATAGATAGATAGATAGATAGATAGATAGATAGATAGATAGATAGATAGATAGATAGATAGATAGATAGATAGATAGATAGATAGATAGATAGATAGATAGATAGATAGATAGATAGATAGATAGATAGATAGATAGATAGATAGATGTAAACCCGATAACATGTTTATATTTATATCACAGTAAATTCATAATTCACATCTGAACATGTTAAACCTAGTTGACCGGTTTGAGATTTGGCGAAGTATTTCGTTATTGTACTTATTTAACCTAACCCTATGCTCTTTAACTAAAATTTTGAACGGTCATTAAACATGAACAAAGTGAATGCAATGCCTAACAAAAACATTTTAATTCAGTACAACATCATCCAATAATATTTCTAATAAGATGAGATATAAAATTGTTATACACTAATGTTCGCGCTGCTCTTAAGCTAAAGCAGTGATATGGCTAATATACCGTGTTCAACACTTTTAAGTTTCAATATATAGGCTTTAGATTTAATGATGTCTCTCAGTTGTACAAGTTGCTACCAAAAATTATTCATTTTGGTTGTGGACCCAGGCGAAGATAAAATAAAGAGCCATTTAATAATTAAAAAAAAAGATAGAACAATATATTATTATGTTCTAAAATGTTTTTGTTTTTATTTTTTAATATCAGCCGCTTTTGATGGCAATGATGATAGCAAAATTACGATAGTCGTGAATAAATCCAAAAAAAAAAAAAAAACTAACCTCATTCTGGTTGAGGCTAAGAAGACAATATCAATCAATAATCGTTTCCTAGAAGTTAGATTCTACAAATACGTGTCTTCCAGTTTCATTGTAAAGATACATTTTCACGTTATGAAATGGGTTGTAATAATATTCACTCCTTCCATTTATGTGAGTAAGCGCTCATTTCTCTATAAAAACTATAATAATAAAAAATGAATTACATTGTTAATTACTCGTAGCATTTAGGATTCACTGGTTGCTGTAATTTAAAGCAGGGACTCTCAATCTTCTTACAATTAAAAAAAATGTCAAAAAGTTGTTATTTGCCCCCCTCCCCCCTGGAATATTTTTGATCCCCCCCCCTGGAAAAATTCCTAGCAACGCCCATGTCAGCCTTTGCAGTTTAGAACCACTGCACTCCACAAGTAAAATGTACTTCTTGTTATCTGCTTACAGTATAGTGTGATAATTTTTAGAGCATTTTTTTTCTGTCCCCGTTTTGTCTGTCTGTCTGTCTGTCTGTCTGTCTGTCATCACCCTAGATCTCAATAACCATAAGTCCTAGACTCATGATGTATATATCATTTTGTAGGTCTTGGCCTGCCAAGAAATAGCTTTTTCCATTTCGCGATCTGACCTCTCAGGGCCGTAAAAGGGGCCTTATAAAGTACCGTTTTTTACTATATAAGCTATATTAATAATGGAACGCCCTTTATCTCAGCAACCATAAGTCCTAGACCCATGATGTATATATCATTTTGTAGGTCTTGGCCTTCCAAGAAATGACTTTTTTTCCATTTCGCGATCTGACCTCTCAGGGCCGTAAAAGGGGCCTTATAAAGTACCGTTTTTTACTATATAAGCTATATTAATAATGGACCGCCCTATATCTCAGCAACCATAAGTCCTAGACCCATGATGTATATATCATTGTGTAGGTCTTGGCCTTCCAAGTGTACATCAAAAGTCCATTTCGCGATTTGACCTCTCAGGGCCAAAATATAAGAGATTGTTTTGTACCGTTTTGCTTATATTTTAAATATAAATAATAAAAGCTAATCAAAGGGGCGTAATCATTATTTATTTTTGTAACAGTTATTCAACATGACTTACTTGTCCTTTTAATATCTTTTTTCAGATATATGCATTACACAATTGAATTTATAAACATTTCCAAAATTTACAAATATTTACTGAAAGATAACAAACGTACTGAAAATGCGCTAACACGTCCTGTGTCCAGAATGGAACAGGCTTAATTGCTTGTTTTTTTCAATGACTGATTGTCGTGAATGTCGCTTATGCGATACACAACTTTTTTTGTTTATCTTTAAACGTTTCTTCCTTATTTGATATCATTGAGTTGAACGGGTAAGGCGTTGACTATTGTAATCAAATTATTTGAAGCTCTTTGTTTTAGATTAATAGCACCCGTTGTGGTCAAGATTATGTAACAGTGTCCTTTCTCTCTTTTAAAGAAAGATCTTAATCGCGGAATACTTAAACCCATAACTTGTTGCTACAAAGAACTGCCCGCTGGTCATAATTGAGATTTAAAAAAAAGATGCTTTAAAAAATTATTTTTTTATGTTACTGGGTTACAGATGACCCTTGGTTAGGGAAAAAATGGGCAATATGTAAGACAACACCCACTAAGAAAAGATATATGGGCAAACCGAGAAGCAGATGGTTAGAGGAGGTGGGGAAAGACCTTAAAGCCTTAGGAGTGGAGGAAGAATACCATGGATCGGGAAAAGTGGAGAAGAGTAGAATGGCAGGCCATGGCCCTAAATGGGCTGTAGAGCCAAAGGAAGAAGAAGAAAGAGAAAAAAATGAATTAAAATACAAATAATAAAATTAAAATGTACCATTATGAATTGTTGTGAGTCTAGTACTTTCTTGTTGTTACTTTTTTCAATGTATCATAGGATTATTTCAGTACAACAACTGTGCGTAAACAATACCTTGCTTTAAATAGAATACCTAACATTACCATCAAAGGTATATCTGACATTACCATCAAAGGTGTACCTGCCATTACAATCAAAGGTGTACCTGACATTACCATTAAAAAGGTACCTGACATTACAACGAAAGGTGTACCTGACATTACAATCAAAGGTGTACCTGACATTACCATTAAAAGTGTATCTGACATTACAACGAAAGGTGTACCTGACATTACAATCAAAGGTGTACCTGACATTACAATCAAAGGTGTACCTGACATTACCATCAAAGGTGAACCTGTTATTACAACGAAAGGTGTACCTGACATTACAATCAAAGGTGTACCTGACATTACAATCAAAGGTGTACCTGACATTACCATCAAAGGTGAACCTGTTATTACCATCAAAGGTGTACCTGACATTACCATCAAAGGTGTGAAAGTTAGAAATAGATAGTGCCAACTATTTGAACACAATTTAATACTTTGTTTACTGTACACAATTTACACTGCAAGTAAAGGCTTGAAATTTGAACAAAACATAACACTTCACAACCCTATCTTAGGTATCACTATAGTTCTACTCCAACCCATTTATTATGTTAGTTATATTTAAATAGTTTTTATAAAAATTCGTTCAGTAAAAATACACCTGGAAATGAAAACACCCGAATCTTTAAAAATTAATTATGCATTGAATAACTTAAACATATACTGGGTGAAATAATAAACAAAATACTGAAATATGTTTCCCACCCATGCAGTCTGGATAATATTTCCAATACAAACATGTACTAATACCTGAATAACAAGTTCTCGCATGAATGTGATAGCCTTATAAAAAAAAAATAAACCTGAATAAAAATCATAATACAAGAGAGATTAATATCAAACGTCAGTTTTAAAAAAAAAAAAAAGATTTTTTCATACCTTTTACGTCATGATTTTCTTGCCCCACCTTATACCCAACCACTAGTCTCTGTACCCAACCACTAGTCTGTGTACCCAACCACTAGTCTGTGTACCCAACCACTAATCTGTGTACCCAACCACTAGTCTGTGTACCCAACCACTAATCTGTGTACCCAACCACTAGTCTGTTCACCCAACCACTAGTCTGTGTACCCAACCACTAGTCTGTGTACCCAACCACTAGTCTGTGTACCCAACCACTAGTCTGTGTACCCAACCACTAGTCTGTGTACCCAACCACTAGTATGTGTACCCAACCACTAGTATGTGTACGCAACCACTAGTATGTGTACCCAACCACTAGTATGTGTACCCAACCACTATTATGTGTACCCAACCACTAGTCTGTGTACCCACCCACTAATCTGTGTACCCAACCACTAATCTGTGTACCCAACCGCTAGCCTGTGTACCCAACCACTAGTATGTGGTGTACCCAACCACTAATCTGTGTACCCAACCACTAATCTGTGTACCCAACCACTAGTATGTGTACCCAACCACTAATATGTGTACCCAACCACTAATATGTGTACCCAACCACTAATCTGTGTAACCAACCACTAGTGTGTGTACCCAACCACTAGTGTGTGTACCCAACCACTAGTCTGTGTACCCAGACACTAATCTGTGTACCCAACCACTAATCTGTGTACTCAACCACTAGTATGTGTACCCAACCACTAGTCTGTGTACCCAACCACTAGTCTGTGTACCAAACCACTAGTATGTGTACCCAACCACTAATATGTGTACCCAACTGGACTGTTAAAAAAATCAAATCTCCTTCA
>JAGDYQ010000011.1:9411884-9465914 GCA_021962125.1 Bulinus truncatus
CTTTAAAGTAAGAACAACCCAGAGATATCTAAAATGGATAATGATATAACCACACATCATTTTAACTGGTTTTTTTAATTTTTATTTATAAACAAATATTTTTTTTTATATTTAATCTTAAAAAAAAGTAAATATTTGCTGCTTTATATATGCATAAGTCATATATTTCCATTTTTTTTTATGGTGCAATATTTCAATGTAAAATGTTAAAAATCTGGCATATTCAATTTCTCTGATTTTTGAAAAGCAAAAAAAAATACTAGGAAACACAATCAGTCTTCATAATGAAATATGAAATTTACTTTCATTAACAATATAAACTGAACATGGTTTAAGTCATCTATGACTAGCCGGAACACCACTGACAACTATAATAAAAAAAAAGATGCAGCAATAAAGAGATGCAATCGTTATATAGGCAATGCTACAAAAATGTATATTGACTAGTGAAAGACATTTAGCACTTGTATAATGATTCGATAACTATGTACAGATACAAAAAACAAGTAATTAAATGCAAAAATAATACTCGCTAGTCATTCAATAGAGCTGTAGTGATGACTCTTGTTATTTAAATCTGGCAAACGCAAGCGTGATGCCGAACACTTTTTAATTCAAAAAGAATTGCACAAGTACAACTTTGTTGAAAAACATGAGATGATGCGTTAAATAATATCTTACCGGGTATTTTAAACACACTTTTTTTTAAATATTTGACAACTAATATCATTAAACGGATGAATATTTTTTTCTGTATCAATTTGATCAGGACGTGTGTAAATTGTTTTTATCACTTATAAGAGTTTCCATTTTTGGGACCCAAGCCCCACAGGAAGGCAATATGGTGGTTTGGAGAAGGGACAGGGGATAAGATCCTTTCCGTTCTCCGTGTTTTGAGAATTCACATGCTGCGTTTCTTGAACAATTTCCCTTATAACAATTCATTCCTAACTTAAGTGAATATTAAGTTTGGCATGAACAAACTAAAATATTAACGTTATATAATGGTATAAAAAATATAAAATATAGTTATATAAAAATAACGGCATATAAAAATAAAATATATTAAAGATAAAGACAGGAGAGTGACAGGTGAAAGAATCCGCCGGATGGTTTGTTGGTTGCCTGTGATAAACCAAACTGATTCCTCAAGATCATCGTGACATGTCTGAATCGTCATTGTTTTTTTTTTTTTGTTTTATTGAGGTTCAGGTCTGTAGTTGTTAGTTGCCTTGAGAGAGAACTGTAAGTGAAAGCTCCATATAGATTCTGTTTCCAATCCGATTGGCCGCATCAAGTTTTTATTGTTCTTTGAAACATTGTCATTATGTAACTGTCTTGCCTTCACTACAATTGACCTGCCCCATCATGCACTTCATAATCTATTGGAAGAAAGTGCTGTGAAGGTTAAAAAAAAACATTGCATTCATTCAAAGCTAAAGCCTGTTCTAATTGTTAGTAACAGTGTTTACAAAATAAATCGTTAAGAGAAGATAACAATGTAGATTAAAAAAAAATTAAATAGGTTAGGTTTATCTCTCTTGTTTAACGCTGACTCTTGACGACTCAACAAAGCATTCTCTGCGGGCCTTTTTGGTTAGGGGAAACCTCTGAATTCCGTTAGTTGCATTCAATAGTACACGTAGCCTATATGTAAAGTAAAATAGGTGACTGTCTGCCCCAATCCCCCCCCCCAACTGCCCAAAGACCCCCCCCTCCAGTATGAATTCCAATCAGATCTGATAATTTATAGGGGGGCCCTGATTGATAGGCATAATATTGTCTAGGGCCACAAAATACATATCTCTGCCACTGGCCTCAAATACCCCTGTCAGCCTAAGGTCACCAAAAAACACCCTGTCTACCCCCCTCCCCCTTTAAACCAAAGATAGTAATAATCTAATAATGCCACTGTGTATATGCCCTAAAGAAATTATTCAATGTGCTACAATGCAGCTTTAAATTGGAGGGAGGGGGGGAGGCAATGGCTTTTGAGGATCTCCACAGCAAAAGGACAGCCCTATTCTAATTTATTTATTCCTCTCTCTTTGTATGTGTGGGGGGGGGGGCAGTTTTTTTTACTCAGCGCCCCTGGTTTCCCCACCAATTTCTCTAAATAAATACTTTCTATTTAACATCATTTGAAACATACATTAATATGGTCCATGTCCACTAGATTTACCTCAATACCTCCATGTTTCAGTGCCCCGGCCACAGGGTTGCCCGGCCTGACAGACCTACTAGCTTCCAGCGCTATAGGGTCCATCCTCTCACGCATGACTATAAAGTCATCTGTCAACGGGGATTCCACGCGATCCCTTAGCGCGGGCAGCGATGCCAGGAAGCTCTCCAAATCTCCCAGCGCAGGAGAGTACTCACGGCGGCAGGCGAGGCACAGGCCACCGCCCCCGGCCGCGTCGCTGTCGTCGTCGTCGTCGGTGTCGTCGATCCCCGCCGCAGTCCGACACTCGCCGCAGTCGTCCCACACGCCGCCGTCGTTGCTGTTGTTACTGGACGAGTCCTGGCTCGTTCGTCTGGAGTCGCCGCAGCTCGGGGAGCGCACGCCCTCGGAGCTGCTCGACCACCACCCGGAGCTTCCGCCTCCTCTCAGGTCGTCTCCGCTGCTCGACTCCCTGATGGGCTGGAAGATGTTGTCGAGATTGACGGCGAACCCGTTTCTGAAGACCGGCATCTGTGGTGTTGGACGAATGATTTCCGAACGCGCCGTAATGTTTTCCCTCAGCGCGAACGAAGTCCATATAGGCGGCGATATTCTTCCAAGTATACAAGGAAGCACAACGTCTGTACAATGCGGCTGCCATGAGAATTTTATAAGACAGTTTTTGTGTGGGGACAAGACAGTTTTAGGCGACTTGCATTCTAAAAATAGCCTACATGTATCCACGCTCTTTTGCTTAGTTAAACATCCAGGTCTATGTACAAGCACAAAACACTTATCCGAAGTCTGGTCATGTGCTCGTTGATTTATAACGTCTGATGACGGAGTAACAGAAGCGCTGAGGTTATTATTTTCATCGCAATTAGTGTCCAATTTTTTATCTTCCACACCCTCAACGTTTCCTGGAGTGTGCTGCGAACTGCTGGAAAGGGTTTCAGAACGCTCCGTTATTCTGTTGTTTTCTTGGGTGGGATGTGTGCTATATATTGACGGGTCTGGAAATGTATTTCCTGATTCCAAGCTGATGGGGGAGAAATCAAACGCTGACTGTGAATGTCCAGGATGATAGGTGCTGTTGGTCGGGTGAAGATGTAACGATGACAGATGCCACGTCTGATGGATACTAAAGCTGTCGTTGTCTTGGGATATGGTCGGTTCTAAAGAAGCTGTATTGTTGATATTGTCATTGTGTGGGTCTCCAGTGATGTCATTGTTGGCCAGGTAAGACTCTGCTACCTGGTCGTCGGTGATCGTCCTCATTGGCTGCATACTCGACCGGGAGGTCTGAAAGAACATAAAGTACAAAATAGATAATTTCTTAATTGGAAGTTACAATTTAATACTTCATATCTTTTTAAAATTCTAAATGTTTTGGTGTTTTATAATATTGTGTTGTTGTTTTTTTTAAACTACATAACAGAATCTTAGGACTTAGAGTCGGCCTTAACAGTAGGCTTACGGAATGTTGAGGACAATGTCTATTGCGGGTCCGAAAAAACTTAAGTGTAGGCAATAAACCAATGGTGATCTAATGTGACTTTCCGATGTGTTTTTTATGCGGTTTCTAATGATCGATTTTATTTGCAATTATTCAGTTACTTCAGTTTACTGATTCTTGATACATTGGCTAGGGAATGTACTTTAAAGTTGATTTTTTTTTACTATCGGAATGCGCCACTTAGTGATCTCATCTATATTGTGCTCCCCCCCCCCCCCTGCTATTGGCTGTACCGCATATTCGGATCGTAAGGGTCCATGCTTGAGAAGGGGCTTGTGGAAGTTGCCATAGTCACCCCCTACCCCCAGTGTCTTCAACTGATCACAGTAGGCTAAAGTAGTTTGACCAATGCAGTATGCGATTAGAGACAGTAACAATGTGTTCATGTCTACACGCTGCAAACACTGTGTACAAGTCTGCTTGCTGATGTTTTACAAATCTTATTTTAAAGGAAGATTGTAGAAAGTAAAGTATATTTTGTTGGCTGTTTTACGATCTTATCTTAAAGGAAGATTGTAGAAAGTAAAGTATATTTTGTTGGCTGTTTTACGAATCTTATCTTAAAGGAAGATTGTAGAAAGTAAAGCATATTTTTGGCTGTTTTATTAATCTTATCTTAAAGGAAGATTATAGAAAGTAAAGTATATTTTTTTTCATTTGTCTACTCACCAACTAATGATTTTATGTCGTTTTTTTTTTTAATTTGAAATAAGTAATATTAGAGACTGGTCAGGACTAAATTGTATCTATATAGATTTTACATAGTTTAATAATGGTCACTATTGTAACGCACAGTCTATTACTAAAGTCAATTAATAGTTTACTTTCAGTTCTGTAATGTTAAAACATATCTTAATTTTAAATCAAATTTTATCGGAAGGGGAGGAAAGGGATTTTTTGCCCGCCAAATGCCTGTATAATTATACATTATTAACCACACACACTTAAACACACACACACAATCACACACACAAACAATCACACACACCCACAATCACACACACCCACTAAACAGTTTCACCTGTACTTTTATTTCCTTTAGATAATTTTTCGCGTTGTGATAATGATTTTTAATGCAATTCATACAAGACCTCAATACATACAAGAACTCGTCAGGCCCGTAGCGTGCGGGGGTAGGGACTGGGGGCCGGCCCCCCCTTGCGTTTTGTCTGGCCCCCTCTGCTTGTTTGCTCTACTTAGTAACATTTATTTCCTGCCTCCTCCCCGCCCCCCGCTATTGGGTGGCCCCTGCTGTAGAATGCCTGGCCCCTGCTGTAGAATGCCTGGCCCCTGCTGTAGAATGCCTGGCCCCTGCTGTAGAATGCCTGGCCCCTGCTGTAGAATGCCTGGCCCCTGCTGTAGAATTTTCACGCTACGGGGCTGACTCAAGTCATACGTAACTTTTTTTTTCAGCGGATACAATGTTTCTATTTTATTTTATTTAAGTCAAACATGTTCCTATCACGTCCCCACCCCACCCCTGGTCTCAGGAACTGAAAGGTGTGGATGATTTGAAGGCCACCTCAAGATCACCCAGTGACCTTTGGAAAAATTTACCACAAACTGAATTCCCTGATGTTGTTGGTAGCCACTGACTCTCACCACCCCAGTCCCCCACCGCACCCCACAACTGATGGTAGAGTAACATACACCATCTACTGGGGCAGCAAGTCAGCAGGTATGCAGTAGAATAGTCACAAGGAAATACTGAACATGAACACTATTTCTAAAAGCTTACGGTGATCAACAACTATAAAAACTGTCTTTGTCCCATGGAACTAACCATCTGTCAGATACGTTATTTGTCTCTGGACACTACCCATCTGTGAGATACGTTATTAGTCTCTGGACACTACTCCATCTGTGAGATACGTTATTTGTCTCTGGACGCTACCTATCTGTGAGATACGTTATTTGTCTCTGGGCACTACCCATCTGTGAGATACGTAATTTGTCTCTGGACACTACCCATCTGTGAGATACATTATTTGTCTCCGGACGCTACCCATCTGTGAGATACGTTATTTGTCTCTGGACGCTACCCAATGTTATTTGTCTCTGGACGCTACCCAATGTTATTTGTCTCTGGACGCTACCTATCTGTGAGATACGTTATTTGTCTCTGGACACTACCCATCTGTGAGATACGTAATTTGATAAAGACCATTGCCATGACTATAAGCCTGATGCAAATTATAGATTTTTTGTACAATTGATATTTGATCTCACCTTGAGCTTTATCAAGCTGGAATCTGCAAGATTATATCTGATACAACAGGAGATCAATTTAAAATGTATTAGAAGCAGAGGAGTTTTAATGATAGGCGACCTAGATGGCTACTGCCACCTATTGAAGTGGGCTCCATGTAAGGTCGTCACTTGTAAGGGTCGGGGGGGGGGACATTACCCTCTTCTTCACGGATCCATGTTGTTGTTGTGTTCACAATGGAATAAATAAAAAAAATCAAATAGTGATACATTGTTGAAATGTTAAAGTTGATAGTGATACATTGTTTAAATGTTAAAGTTGATTTTAAAAAAAAAGTCATTTTAAAAAGAGCTTCGGTCAAACCTGTTAATTTCGGCAATAATTTTATGAATACAATGGTCAATCGAAATATTCGTCAGCTGAATGAATCATGTACTTTGTAAATCTTGGTCATGTTGTATTAAACATAAGATTCACAATATTAAAAAGATTTCATCAATTTCCAAGCACATGTATTTTTAAATGACGTAATCAAAAGACGATCTTCAAAAAATTCATGGAAAATTAACATTACCCAGTAAAACGATAAATAAATCTTCATTATTAAAGTATACACAACGTGAATTAGTGTATTTATTAAAAGAAATAAAAAGACATTTGTGCTGTTAATCAGTAATATAAGATTCTATGTAATTAAAACATTTTAAGATGTTTTATGATGCTATTCTTTCTCCCCCACTATAGTAGATAATGCAATGGCCATGTAGGCACCACAGGAGATATAGCGGACATTTTAGCCATGACCTGAAACATCTATTGGTCATCACCGGAGATCGAACCAGGGACTTTCAGGTGGACAGTATAGCACTTTACCACAAGACCAAAAAAAAATATTTTTTTGGTTTTGCGACCTACTTTAACAACCAGTTTGGGTTGTCTCGACCAACCATAATATTTTGTTTTTCGCGACCCAAGCGATTCACACGTAAAGAAAAACTACGATAAAAAAGATTATAAAAGTATATTTTTACTTCGTAAATCTACAAATGCTAACTTTTGTTAACATGTAAAGAAATAGGGTTGTAATTATGGATAAATAAATTGTCGGTCTTTCATTTATTTTAACTTCGTACTGTGCAATGTATGGCATAGCTTCACACTGTGCAATGTATGGCACAGCTTCACACTGTGCAATGTATGGCACAGCTCCACACTGTGCAATGATACTTGACATTTTTTCAACAGGTTGAAATGATTTCTACTTGTAACTGAGAACATATATCACTCTGACTCTGATACTTAATCACGTGAGGGGGGTGGGGGGTGGCGTCAAATTTCTATTTGCACCCGGCCAGCAGATAGGCTACACTCAGCTCTGATTGAAAGCAAGAATGCAATCTAGGTTTGCCATTACTTACTACGATGTAATTATAATAAATACAGAAGACTCTTGACTATCACGCCTAAGGCGAAGACAGGATTTGCTGAATACTACAGATTGTAATTTCCCGCTCAACATGGCTAATAAAAACCCTCATTTACTCCTCATTCTATTAGGGAAACTATTCTATTAGGAGAACTATTCTATTAGGAGAACTATTCTATTAGGAGAACTTTTCCATTAGGAGAACTATTCTATTAGGGAAACTATTCTATTAGGGAAACTATTCCATTAGGAGAACTATTCTATTAGGGAAACTATTCTATTAGGGAAACTATTCCATTAGGAGAACTATTCCATTAGGAGAACTATTCTATTAGGGAAACTATTCTATTAGGGAAACTATTCTATTAGGGAAACTATTCTATTAGGGAAACTATTCTATTAGGAGAACTATTCCATTAGGGATACCATTCTATTAGGGAAACTATTCTATTAGGGAAACTATTCCATTAGGGATACTATTATATTAGGGATACTATTATGTTAAGGATACTATTCTATTAGGGAAACTATTCCATTAGGGATACTATTCTGTTAAGGATACTATTATATTAGGGATGCTATTCTGTTAAGGATACTATTATATTAGGGATACTATTCTGTTAAGGATACTATTATATTAGGGAAACTATTCCATTAGGGATACTATTCTGTTAAGGATACTATTATATTAGGGATACTATTATATTAGGGATACTATTATGTTAAGGATACTATTCTATTAGGGAAACTATTCCATTAGGGATACTATTCTGTTAAGGATACTATTATATTAGGGATACTATTATGTTAAGGATACTATTCTATTAGGGAAACTATTCCATTAGGGATACTATTCTGTTAAGGATACTATTATATTAGGGATACTATTCTGTTAAGGATACTATTATATTAGGGATACTATTCTGTTAAGGATACTATTGTATTAGGGATACTACTATTATATCATGAGAAGGATGTGCTGATGTCTATTTCTTATATTAGGACAAACATATTATTCCTAACATAATTTTATCATCTGAGACCTTTCTTAATTGCTAAGATTGTCGATACATTCATGGCTAAATTGTGTACGTACTTTCCCTTACCGGGACATCGTTGGGAGCACATTATTGTCAATTATTATTCTGTTATAAAGTATTGAAATCTAAATGAAACCGTTCAGAGTGTGATTGCGCTCTTGACTCCCCCCCTCCCCCCCCATTATTAACAAAGAAAAAATTAACATCAGCCCCGTAGCGTGAAAATTCTACAGCAGGGGCCAGGGAATAGCGGGGGGGGGGGCAGGTAATACATTTTACTAAGTAAAGCAAATAAGCAGAGGGGGCCAGACAAAACGCAAGGGGGGCGGCCGCCTGCCCCCCCCCCCGCACGCTACGGGCCTGATTAACATTATTTCCAGGGAGTCCCAAGTATGCGGTCGATGAGAGACGCCCTCCAGTTGTTATTTTTTCTAAATAGTAAAAAATAATTTTCAATAGCCGCCCCGACAGTCAGTGTGAATCAAAAATTGGTGCGAACAAAAAGTGATGAAATGATTAGAGAAACAAACTGGCTCACCGAGAGCCGCACAAAGCTGATTAAAGAGCCGCACAAAGCTGATTAAAGAGCCGCACAAAGCTGATTAAAGAGCCGCACAAAGCTGATTAAAGAGCCGCACAAAGCTGATTAAAGAGCCGCACAAAGCTGATTAAAGAGCCGCATTCAGCCCCCGCCCCCCAGAACTATTATGATTTTCAGATGAAGCCTTAGCAGTGCGCGGGGCCTGAGGCAAGTGCCATTTTTTCCCGGGGCCTGAGGTGAGTGTCGTTTGCGGGGGTCTGAAGACCTGAAATGAGCGTTTAGGTTTGTTACAGTTAGGTAACGAAAACTAAAAAAAAAAAAATTCCAAGTGGGGGGGGGGGTAATCCCCCTTGGGCGTGAGGCCTGGGTCTGATGCCCCCAATTCCTCCCCCCCTCCCCCCGCCCCGGTATAGAGGCTACTCTATGATTGTTTTTAGAAACAATCAGTTGCAAATATAGGGCTAATTATGAATTATTATTAAACATTATTTAATAAATTATTTAGTATAAAATATATTATAATCGAAACTGAAGATATTGTGCCCATCTTTTCATATGTAGTGTATTGTTTTTTTTTTAATAACCTAGATAGAGCGTACTATTAGAGCCGTACTGTCAGAGCCGTACTATCAGAGCCGTAGCTAGCTATTGTGACGCCCTGAACGAGATGGATTTTTTTCTGATTAGGAAGAGGGGCGCCGAAAAATGTAAGTAGGCTACATTAAACAGCGCTCTTTCGACGCCCCGTGCGCCGCAAAACCCGCAGTACCCTTCCTACGCTCCTGGGCTCACTTTCTTTTTGAATACAATTTTTTTTTCAACATAATCGCCCAACCCGTTAAATTCCCTTAACACTATTTAAAAAAATATATGACACAATAAACTTTGTATCTATTGTTCTAGTCAGTGGCGTAATCTTGCGTTACGGAGAAGAACCTAAACATGTCACCCCATTTAGACCAATTTCAAAACAAAAAAGTAATCAAGTGGTGAAAATGCCTCAGCTCCTTCCCCGTATTGTTAAGCCATTATTTGTTAGTATTCTATATAGACCCTATAAGTCTTTAAGATGAAAAGAGATCACACATTGAAGCAAGTTATTGTTTATAATTTAGCCTTAACCTGTTACTAAACTAAGTTCATAAATTAATATCAGTACAGGTCTATAGTTCGAGTTATATTAATAGATCTATTCAGAGAACATAGCTCCGATTAAAAAATTTTGATCTAAAATAACATAATTATTAATATAATAAATATTTTTGCCAGGTAATAAGAAGATAAAAAAAAATAATTGTAGTAAATTGTTGTCTTACTAGCAATACTCTGCATTAATTGCTCATGACAATAAAATGACGTAAAAAAATATGCCAGATTTCTTACCGATTAAAGCCAAAGTGCGAATTTATCCATAATGTCAAGATTTACTCGATTTTTCTTTTTCCTCATGCTCGACAGTATCATAAATCCACTATCAAATACACATACACACTGGCGTAAACATGAACCAATTCTATCTAACCGTCATGTCTAAAATATGTGCTGATGTCATTCGTTGTGGCACATTTAAAGGGCTGATGTCACAGAGGAAGAAAAGAAGAGGGGGGTAGAAAGAAACAAAAACAAAAAATCGCCAGGTAGCATATTCCAGAGAACAAGAACCAACTTGCTCTGGCAAGTGATGACTTCTTTTTTTTTTTTTGAGCTGCTCGCAGATACTATTTGGTAAATAAGGAGAAGAAGACGAACAGAAAAAACTGCGGGAGTTGGGGGGGCGAGGGAGAGGGGGGGGTGGTGGAGGAGAGGGGAGGGGGGGAGAAGAGACCAGTATCAACAGATGTTACGGTGTGACGCATGAAGAAGAATACCACAATCAACCAATAGGGACAACAGCATTGGGAAAACAACAGCACCTGCTTGTCTACTAAAACAGATCAGTTGTGGGGGGGGGGGGGGGAGGGGCGGGATTCTGGAACTACGGTTAAACAAAGTTTTACTACACTAGGAGGAGAAAGGGGTTGGTTTGGGGGGGGGGGGAAGGATGCATTCTAGATTATATAGACATAGTGTTAAAAGAATGGTTTGTATTCCAGCTCTACAGTCAAATAAAAATGTTATACTATTGTTGGTTTTGTATTATGGATTATACAAATAAATAAAAAGTGTTACACAGGAGAAGTGTTTTGTGTTGTAGACTATACGGACAAATAAAAGTGTTTAATAGCAGGTGTGGTTGTTTCTAGTGTTGTTTTCGTTGACGAAAAGTAAAACTAAAACCTTCGTTGACGAAAATGTTGACTTTTCGTCAACGAGAACTAAAACTAAAACTAAAATTAGAAGCAAGACTAAAACTAGACGAAAACTAAAATTATTACAGAAAAAACGAAATAAAAACTGAAACTAAAATATGACCTGGGACTAAAACAACACTAGTTGTTTCCCCTAGAATACAAAGATAAATTGAAATATGTCATACCGCTTGAATTGTTGGCAAGATTTTTTTTAAACCAAAATTACTTTGATTTCGTATATGTTTTAAATATCCCTAGTCAATGGCTAATTTGGAATTACTTTAACTCGGTACCAAATATGTTTTATAATTTCACTTAAATTACATAATCTGCAGTAACCAATAATCTTTTATGGAATAACCCGCGAAGAAAGGGGTGGGTGGGGGGGGGTTCGAATTACTAAAACACAATTGGTTCTTAAATTTGACAAAAAGGTCTGGACCATAAGCAGATGGATGGGGTGTTTATATTAGACGTAATGAAATGACAGTGATTAAGTCCCCTGTGTACCCTGGTTGCCACCCCTAGGGCTGCTACTACAGCAAGCGTAACAAGGGCTCAGTGAGGATGTTTTCTTACGCCTCAACGGACACTGGTTGATTGCTTCATTCTAAGACGTCATGTAATATCTTCTAAGCATTAAAAAAAAAACTATTTCAGCTAACAGGCAGTGTGGACAGAGTTAGCATAAAGAAAATTACATGTATTCAAACTGATAATAAACATTATACCTATCTTAAATAATATTGATCTCTTAAGTCTTAAGGGTGCTAATCATGCTGCATAATTAGATCCATTTCTAAAAATAGGCCCAGATGAAAATATATAGTTCTGCTTCTCAAAAATAATAAAAGGTCCGGAAGAAAAAGAAAATCTAGGTTCATTGAATTAAAGTCCCAGAAGTAAACATCTAGGCCCATTGAAATAAAGTCCCAGAAGTAAACATCTAGGCCCATTGAAATAAAGTCCCAGAAAAAATCATCTAGGTCGATTGAAATAAAGTCCCAGAAGTAAACATCTAGGTCGATTGAAATAAAGTCCCAGAAGTAAACATCTAGGCCCATTGAAATGAAGTCCCAGAAGAAATCATCTAGGCCCATTGAAATGAAGTCCCAGAAGTAAACATCTAGGCCCATTGAAATAAAGTCCCAGAAGTAAACATCTAGGCCCATTGAAATAAAGTCCCAGAAGAAATCATCTAGGCCCATTGAAATAAAGCCCCAGAAGTAAACATCTAGGCCCATTGAAATAAAGTCCCAGAAGTAAACACCTAGGCCCATTGAAATAAAGTCCCAAAAAAAACATAGAGACTCGTTTGTTAATAAGGCCAGGCGAAATTATATACGGCAAGTTTCACAAAACCACTATCACATCCAACACAATCCTAAATCTACCTTGCCCTACCCTGCCTTGCCTGTTGTAAGTTGTAAAGAAATCAGAGGCGATTGGGGGGGGGGGGTAAAAAGGCCCAGCACCTGCTGACCTAAAACAACTCGACGAGTATTTCTCAAGGGCCCCCCATTGGGTTGGGAAAAAATAAAATCACATTACTAACTAAGGTTAACTAAAAAAAGATTTATAAATAAAAGTTATAAATGCAATTTATGTTTGAAATGTACATGACATAAATACACTCATTTCATCTTATTTAACTATATTATGTATTCTGAAGTGGAATGCTGCTATTCTTAACAGCATAGTAGCTGCTGGATCTGAACAGCTGCTGGGTCTACTGACCTTCGTACCACTGCACTTTATGAACTTTTATGGACCAGCACGTCTCGGGAGTGGGGGCGAAAATATAGAATGGAAAGTTAAAAACGGTCACTTTTAGCCTAATTTCTGGGATTTACAACTTTTGGTGTTAGTTGTAACCCCATAGTGCCATCTAGTGGTATCCATCTGTGGTCCCCAACCTTTTTCTCGCCAAGGACCGGTCAGCTTTTGAATTGTCACTGCGGCCCGCAATAAGATGGAAGGGGGGAGGTCCATGGGAAATCGCACAATACCAAAGTAAATAAAAAGGAGATAATTTAATGTTTATTGGGCGGCCCAGTACCATTCGATCCACGGACCGGTTCTGGTCCGCGGCCCCGGGGTTGGGGACCACTGTCGTACATGACGCCTATTTGAAGAATTACACAAACACACTGTGTCTTCTGGAAAAAAAACATATAATTAAACGCTTTAATTTTTTAACCTTTGTTACGAATGCTTAACTGAAAAAAAAATATATCCGTATATTGATGTAATATTGTAATTTGAATTACCGAGATGAAAAAAAAAATTAGCGCATAGATACACGAACATTTTTATTTGAAAAACGTTATTTTATTGTCTTCAAAAACACTTTATTTGACAAATTCAAAAACTAAATTTTTATATTTAAAAAAAAAGAAAAAAGTAGCTAGGGGGTTATTTGAAAAGCACATTATTCTAATGGCTTGGAAGTGAGCCAAGTTAAACCTATCTGTCTTACGTGAGAGAAGCGTGGGAAAATGTTGCTCTGTTGACCAACGCAGCACGCAGGTAAGGTACTCTTAATATCTATGCATACACACAAAAAAAATCAAGAGCTGGGTTGAGAAAGATAAAGGGGTTAAAAAAAATCCTTGCACGTGAGCCAAAATAATCTGTCGGTAGCTGGCTCGCATCCCGTAAAGAAACATGGCGGTTTCAAGTGAACTGAGAGACTAAATATAATTAGTGACCAGATGATTGGTTGGTTTTTGTTGTTTTTTTTTAATTGGTGAATTAAATGTGATTGAAAGCCAGAATAGGGACCTAAATAGACATAATTATTAAAGAAATGACACACTGACCGATGAACATACTTTTATAGAAATGATAGTGAGACAGAATGGCACACAGCTGAACAGATCAATAGAAGCAGAGACAGACAGACACAGATTTGATAACAGAAAGGCTTATACAAATCGAATAAAATATGGATTTATAGACGGATGAATGGAAGGACAGACAGACAGACAGACAGACAGACAGATAGATAGACAGACAGACAGACAGACAGACAGACAGACAGACAGACAGACAGAGTCACATGCTGGCACTAAAAAGCCCACCACGAGCAGTATTCAATAGGGCTCACAACACAATTGACTAAACCCGATATCATTTTTATATTTATATCAAAGTAAATTCATAATTCACATCTGAACATGTTAAGCCTAGTTGACTGGTTTGAGATTTAGCGAAGTATTTCGCTATTGTACTTATTTAACCTAACCCTATGCTCTTTAACTAAAATTTTGAACGGTCATTAAACTTGAACAAAGTGAATGCAATGTCTAACAAAAACATTTTAATTCAGTACAACATAATGCAATAACATTTCTAATAAGTGAGATATAAAATTGTTAAACACAAATGTTCGCGCTGCTCTTAAGCTAAAGCAGTGATATGGGTATTATACCGTGTTCAACACATTAAAGTTCAAATATATCGGCTTTAAATTTAATGATGTCTCTCAGTTGTACAAGTTGCTACCAAAAACTATTCATTTTGGTTGTGGACCCAGGCGAAGATAAAATAAAGGGCCATTTAATAATAAAAAAAAAGATAGAACAATATATTATTATGTTCTAAAATGTTTTTTTTTAAATATCAGCCGCTTTTGATGGCAATGATGATAGCAAAATTACGATAGTGATGAATAAATCCAAAAAAAAAAAAATGAATAAAACCAATTTCATTCTGGTTGAGGTTAAGAAGACAATATCAATAATCTTTCCTAGAAGTTAGATTCTACAAATGCATGTCTTCCAGTTTCATTGTAAAGATACATTTTAACATTATGAGATGGGCTGTAATAATACTCACTCTTTCCATTTATGTGAGTAAGCGCTCATTTCTCTAAAAAACTATAATAAAACAAGCAATTTAAGTCTTTTCCGTTTCGGACAAAGGACATTTTAGAGCATTTTCGTGTAAGCAGTTACGATAAATAGAGAGGGAAGTAATCATGTTGAATAACTGTTACAAAAATAAATAATGATTACGCCACTTAGATTAGCTTTTACTATTTATATTTAAAATATAAGCAAAAACGGTACTTAAAACGCCCCCTTTTTCGGCCCTCAGAGGTCAGATCGCGAAATGGACTTTTGATGTACACTTGGCAGGCCAAGACCTACAAAATGATATATACATCATGGGTCTAGGACTTATGGTTGCTTAGATATAGGGCGCTCCTTTGTTAATATAGCTTATATACTAAAAAACGGTACTTAATACGCCCCTTTTTTCGGCCCTCAGAGGTCAGATCGCGAAATGGACAAAAGTCATTTCTTAGCAGGCTAAGACCTACAAAATGATATATACATCATGGGTCTAGGACTTATGGCTGTTGAGATCTAGGGTGATGACGGACAGACAGACAGACAGACAAAACGGGGACAATAGAGCATTTGAATTACATTGTTAATTACTCGTAGCATTTAGGATTCACTGGTTGCTGTAATTTAAAGCAGGGACTCTCAATCTTTCTTTCAAGTTGTGGGAAAATAAATAGATCTTTTCCCTTTTTGAGTACTTAAAGAGAATATCTGTTGAGAATCACTGCACTCCACAAGTAAAATGTACTTCTTGTTATCTGCTTACAGTATAGTGTGATAATTGTTTTTTAATGACCGATTGTCGTGAATGTCGCTTATGCGATACACAACTTTTTTATCTTTAAACGTTTCTTCCTTATTTGATATTTTTTTCAATGTATCATAGGATTATTTTAGTACAATAACTGTACGTAAACAATACCTTGCTTTAAAAAAAATACCTAACATTACCACCAAAGGTGTGAAAGCTATAAATAGATAGTGCCAAATATTTGATCACAATTTAATAATTTGTATACTGTACACAATTTACACTGTAAATAAAGGCTTGAAATTTGAACCAAAAAAAAAAACACTTCACAACACTGTCTTAGTTATCACAAAAGTTCTACTCCAACCCAATTATTATGTAAGTTCAATTCTATCCACAGTTAGTTTATATTCAAATAGTTTTTCAAAAATTCGTTCAGTAAAAATACACCTGGAAATAAAAACACCTGAATCTTTGAAAATCAATTATGCATTGAATAACTCAAACATATACTGGGGGAAATAATAAACAAAAATACTTAAATATGTTTACCACCCATGCAGTCTGGATAATATTTCCAATACAAACATGTACTAATACCTGAATAAAAAGTTATCACATGAATGTGATAGCTTTATTAAAAAAAAACTCAATAAAAATCATAATACAAGAGAGAATCTGAGAGATTAATATCAAACGTCAGTTAAAAACATAAAGATTTTGTTCATAACTTCACGTCATGATTATCTTGCCCAACCTTATACCCAACCACTAATCTGTGTACCCAACTACTAATCTGTGTACCCAACCACTAATATGTGTACCCAACCACTAATCTGTGGATCCAACCACTAATCTGTGGACCCAACCACTAATCTGTGCACCCAACCACTAGTCTGTGTACCCAACCAATAATATGTGTACCCAACCACTAATCTGTGTACCCAACCACTAATATGTGTACCCAACCACTAATCTGTGCACCCAACCACTAGTATGTGTACCCAACCACTAATATGTGTACCCAACCACTAATATGTGTACCCAACCACTAATCTGTGTACCCAACCACTAATATGTGTACCCAACCACTAATCTGTGGATCCAACCACTAATCTGTGGACCCAACCACTAATCTGTGCACCCAACCACTAGTCTGTGTACCCAACCACTAATATGTGTACCCAACCACTAATCTGTGCACCCAACCACTAATCTGTGGACCCAACCACTAGTCTGTGTGCCCAACCACTAATATGTGCACCCAACCACTAATCTGTGTACCCACCCACTAATCTGTGGACCCAACCACTAATCTGTGCACCCAACCACTAGTCTGTGGACCCAACCACTAATCTGTGTACCCAACCACTAATCTGTGTACCCAACCACTAATATGTGTACCCAACCACTAGTATGTGTACCCAACCACTAATCTGTGCACCCAACCACTAGTATGTGTACCCAACCACTAATATGTGTACCCAACCACTAATATGTGTACCCAACCACTAATCTGTGCACCCAACCACTAATCTGTGGACCCAACCACTAATCTGTGCACCCAACCACTAGTCTGTGGACCCACCCACTAATCTGTGGACCCAACCACTAGTATGTGCACCCAACCAGTAGTCTGTGTACCCAACCACTAATCTGTGGACCCAACCACTAGTATGTGCACCCAATCACTAGTCTGTGTACCCAACCACTAATATGTGTACCCAACCACTAATCTGTGCACCCAACCACTAGTCTGTGCACCCAACCACTAATCTGTGGACCCACCCACTAATCTGTGGACCCAACCACTAATCTGTGCACCCAACCACTAGTCTGTGTACCCAACCACTAATATGTGTACCAAACCACTAGTATGTGCACCCAATCACTAGTCTGTGTACCCAACCACTAATACGTGCACCCAACCACTAATCTGTGTACCCACCCACTAATCTTTGGACCCAACCACTAATCTGTGTACCCAACTGGACCGTTAAAAAAATCAAATCTCGTTCACATTAAAAGATGAAATTCAATTAAAACGAATCAATTAAAACAAATCTTTTTTTCCCAGTTGGTTTCATGGATGATTTCCTAAACAATGTTGAAGCCGTCCCTCACCCCCCCCCCCACCCCACCCCATAGACACACCTCCACCCCCAACTCTATTGCAACCCTTTTTTCGTATGTCTAATCAGTCCTTGAGTAGTGTAGGACTCCCATTTTGAACTATCAGTAAACATTAACAAAGGGGAATGAAAAGCTTAAAACAAATCTTTTGAATTCAGTGTAACATGATACAACAACATTGGTGCCATTTCAAATCAGTGCCATATAAAATTCTTCTGTAGTACTTAGGGAGACTCTTGGTAGAGGTACCCATCCTGACATTCAGATTACCCATTTAGATTTCCCCTCCTGACACTCAGATTTCATAGAATTAAAACTAGAAAGGCAATTGGCAGTGGGGGTTGGGGGGGGGGCCTAGTTTGCCTATTCTTAAAGACTGCTCAGACTGGACGCAGACGTCAAGAAAGCCAGAATTTATCAATTTGTCAAAGATAACAACGACCTAACAGATCATACTCTTCTAAAAATAAATTCTCCGACTTACAGAGGCTGTTTTTTTTTTAATTTATTTAATTTTTAACAAATTTTTATATTTCTATTAAACTTTTTTTTTGTCATGTTTAGACTAAAATTTAAGTTTAAAAAATTAAAATAAACTTTAATCAAAATTCATTCCAAAGACAAAAAAAAAACTCATGACATAAATAAAATAAATATTTATACAAGTTATTACTAAAATTTAAAGCGTCCAGCGATTACAATAAACCAAACTAAACATGTCTTTAAATTAACTGATTATTAGCAATAAACAGATAAATAATCTATATACATAACTAGACGGGCACCCACGCTTTTTAGTTTAGTGTGAGTTTTCTCGTTTAAAAAAAAAACTTTCATTAATTATTTTATAATATTTCTCTCCCGACATGTGGGTCTGACTGCCAAAATGGCGGGAAAAACCCTTGGGAAGCCAGCAATAAAAATCAAATCACTTACTCGATGTATCAAGAAATAATTCTGAAATAAGCGAAATTCTTTTGATAAAAATGTCCCCCCCCCCACCGCCTTCCAGAGATCCAAACCCCGTTATAGCCATTGACATGTATGAACTCACGCTCCGTCATAATCTGCTGCCCAGTCCACTAGCCGTACCAGTTGGTGGAGATGGTCAGATGCCCAAGTTTAGCTGCCGGCAGCTCTGCTTTTTTAAAAAAATAGTTTACAGCATCTAATGGACAGCACTTTTCGCAAAAGAGGTTTAAACTAAATATTGATTTCCACTGTACTACTCACAAAAAAAAGTTCATAATTATCGAAAGATCTCGTTCCGTGAGACATCTCGCGAGAGTATCAGATGCCACAGGGCGTCACGTCGTCATAGCAACTCATTGTTAGCGAGGGGGGGAGGGAGGGAGGAGTTAATGGATCCATGGGTTCACTTTACGACGAGGAATGAGCGTTAAAGTAATTTTCACCTTTTGACACTGACACCCAATGGGGCGGAATATGAAGCCGATTCTGTTCGGCGTTATCAATCTGATAATCTTTAGACTGAAATAAATCTTTTCACAGATATAAACAAAACAAAAAAAAACAGGTAAAAAAAATAGACTAAACAAATAAAAAAAATATTTCTTGGTTGCTTGAGGCAAAATTTCCGCGTGAGCTACTTTATACCAGTCATGGTTGAACTACGGCCTGTGGGCCAAATCCGGCCCGAACTATTTTTTTCGGCCCTCAGCCCGCCAATGAATTCAGAGTGAAGCACAGCACTAGCCATTTTAAGTTATGACGTTTACAACTAATTTACTTTAGAAACATGTCAACACTTCATCCATCTGCTCTTTTTCCGCCCCCCTCCCCCCCCCCCCCCCGGGATCAAATTAAGTAACCCAGTGTGACCCGAGACTCAGAAGGTTGGCCTACCCTTGTACTGTACTATACAAAACATCAACACAGTACTTCCACATGGTACTTACACATGGTACTTCCACATGGTACTTCCACATGTACTTCCACGTGGTACTTCCACATGGTACTTCCACATGGTACTTACACATGGTACTTACACGTGGTACTTACACGTGGTACTTACACGTGGTACTTACACGTGGTACTTCCACGTGGTACTTCTACGTGGTACTTACACAAGTACTTCCACAGGGTACTTCCACATGCTACGTCCACATGGTACTTCCACATGTACGTCCACATGGTACTTCCGCATGATACTTCCACATGTACTTCCACGTGGAACTTCCACATGTACCTTCACATGGTACGTCCACATGGGTACTTCCACGTGTGTACTTCCACGTGGTACTCCCAAGCACATAATTTATTAAACAAAACGAGGGTTAGGGTTTATCAATTCATTACACTTCATTTACTAATTTAATTAATTAATTTCAAGCTCAAATGGCTTCCAGCGAGTCTCTGCCACGAGTAAACAAAATCTTTTCAAAAAATAAAAGAAAGAATTGTATAGTCTTGTTCTACGATGAATAATTTGTTTAAGTACTCACACAAAAATGTTACCATTACATCAAAAGAAAAATAGAAAAATAATATAGACCATAAACTAAAGAAAGCAGGGCCGGTCGTAGTATTAGAGCCCTAGCCATGGTTGCTAAGACTTACTGAATCAGAGACATTTGACTTGTAATTCATAATTCGTTCAGAAATCAACGACTTACGAACAATGTACAGTGGTAACATATAAATTAATAAATATATATAGACAGACAGACAGACAGACAGACAGACAGACAGACAGACAGACAGACAGACAGATAGATAGATAGATAGATAGATAGATAGATAGATAGATAGATAGATAGATAGATAGATAGATAGATAGATAGATAGATAGATAGATAGATAGATAGATAGATAGATAGATAGATAGATAGATAGATAGATAGATAGATAGATAGATAGATAGATAGATAGATAGATAGATAGATAGATAGATAGATAGATAGATAGATAGATAGATAGATAGATAGATAGATAGATAGATAGATAGATAGATAGATAGATAGATAGATAGATAGATAGATAGATAGATAGATAGATAGATAGATAGATAGATAGTATGTGTACAGTGCACTAATCTATATAGATGACCATAACAATTGTACAGTTCAACGTGTCATTATGGCAATTTAAAAAAATAACCTCTCGAAGACATAATATCAAGATAAATTCCTCTTACCTACAACAGTTCATGAAGACAACAACATTCATTCCATTTTACTGTAATATTCCAAGAAAATATCAGTTCGATACCTGGCGTAGACATTGCCACAACATTTTCTTTTAACTGACATAATATTCAAAACGAAATGGCGTTCTTATTTTTAGAGTTCACTTTTTTTTAAACCAACAGGTTGACCAAATCTAAATAAACACAACACATTAAACACATAACAATGATAAACACCAGACGCTACAAAGCAGACGACCAACGCTCAACACGCAAGTAATAAAACCTAGCAGCTGGATTTTTTTTATTTAATATTAGTAGCTGCAATATAAACAGAAATGATTTAGGTATCAGTGGTTCACATTCAGTTGACGTTAAACTTTCTTTTTAAAAGATATGAACTAACAGATTGTAGTTTAATAATGTGTGTGTATATAAATATATTTATATATACATATATATATATATATATATATATATATATATATATATATATATATATATATATATATACCTTTTAATTCAAGTAACGGTTGTTCAAATGTAGACATTATTGATTAATAGTTTAGACAAAAATACTACTTTTACGAGAGTTGTGAAATTGTTACAATAAAATATTTATTCAGTGACACCAACACAGGTCAGATGATAGAGTTTAGAATTGAAGTGTCATTTAAGGGGAGTGAATCATAGACCATTCCTAGTGAGCTATCTCCCTTGTGTATGACGTATTCGAACCAGAGATGAGCGGACAGCGGACGCGTCCGCTTGCGGACGCAGATCCGCAGACTTTTCCGAATCCGCGGACTGACAGCGGACGCTTCGTATGGTTAAGTTGCGGACTCGCGGACTGACGCGGATCTTCTTTAGCGTTACCATAAAAAATTTCAAGTCATTTAAACAGCTAAATTTCAGCTATGCGGACGCGCGGACTGACTGGGGACCAATGTTGTAAGATTCTGCGGACGCGGACGCGGATCATTGATAGAAATCCGCGGACGGACGCGGACGCTAAATTTCAAGATCCGCACACCTCTGATTCGAACCCAATGAAAAAAAAATAGTGGAAATAACACACCGATACCCGTACAAGTCCGAATGGTTCTTTCTTTTAAGTTATTGGTTGCATAATGGGACTCAGTATTTGATTTGAAAGATGTAGGTGTGGACTTATAGCGGCCTATTTTTACATCGATTATCATTCGCAACAGGTTTGCCACATTAAAAGTGGACGAACAAAGAAAAAGGAATCAAAAGTTTTTCGCTTGAACCGCTATGAGAAATAAATATATTTCCTCTGTTTGCTGCCCCCAACCCCCCCCCCCCCCCCAATAATTGTTGAGATAGGAGTGGATGATAGGGTATCACGTGTAATGTGAGATACTGAGTGCTGTGAGTATGCTGTGTGATACTTGAATCATACCTGAAATAGTTTCAAGTTTCCACGTTTTTTCCTACTATATAAATGAAGTAAATCTGAAAGTTCTGTGAATCGTCACAATTTTTCAATGTAATTTTTTATAAGTTTTTTTTTTATTAATACTCAAGGCCGTAGCCCCCCCCCCCCCAAATTAATTCTAAAAATCAAACTTTATTATAAAACATACTTCTGTATCAATGTGTTCCAATTTTGTCTTATATAAAACTCTCCGCACAGCCCCCCACCCCCCAAGCAACACAGCCCCCCCCCCCCAACAAAATCCTGGCTACGGACTCTTGTTAATACTATTAATGTTAAGGGGGAAAATGTTGAATATTTCAATGGCAATACATTGCATTGTTTGTTTGTTTTATATTATTGTTTTTTTTTTTTTGAAATAACAATAACAATGAAAAAGAAAAACAATCAGCAAAGCTTAAAATTATCATCATTAAAAAATTAGTTAAATTCACACTTGTTGATAATATAATATAGCCTACTATGAGGTGAAATCATTATCGTGTCGTGAGCACAAAAGAATTACTAGTCAAGTTAATCACTGGAACAAAAAAAAACCACGTTAAATGATTTCCGAAGGATTTCAAACTATGACTCAATTTTGAACAATTTTTTCGTTCGATGGTATATTTTTTTGTCAAGATTTGGAGTTATCATTATATTTCACTAATTGTCTGTTAGACGGTGGAGTTGATTTGGAGTTATCATTATATTTCACTAAATGTCTGTTAGACGGTGGAGTTGATTTGGAGTTATCATTATATTTCACTAATTGTCTGTTAGACGGTGGAGTTGATTTGGAGTTATATGATTCGAACCCTTGGGCTGCACATTGCCGTTTGGACTGTCAACCTCGCTGAATTACGTTAATATCAAATAAAACAAAATAGTTTATTTTTACGCCTGCCGAGAAAACCAAGGTAAACATTGTGCTCATCAGGAGCTCGACAGCCAGCAGTATAAACAAAAATCATATCACTTTCACATGGTATCAAGAAATAATTCTGGCGCATATTGAAATATAGGATTGGATGCTCAGGTCACAAAAACAACGAAAATAACAAAAATGTCTTGCCTATATAAGTATATGAACAAATGTTGACGAAATGTATTGATAAAATTAATAAAAGTTGTGTAGTTTACAGTGTCGTAGCAAGTTTAACTCGCGCCTGGGGCACAATACCTTTTTAATACCTTTTTAGCGACCCCCCCCCAATTCGAAAACCATATAATATTATTTGTAAAATATACCATTTGGCGCCCCTTTGTGAGTAGCCCCCATGGCATTATGCCCCCCTTGCCCACCCCTCGCTACGCCTCTAGTACTTTATCAGTTGTCTAGCTTTACACTCGTTTTTGGTTTATAATCTACATAGCTTTGATCCGCTGAATGGAAGAGTAGAAAGTAGAAACAATAATGAATATTAAAAACATCATGATTGTGCATCATATTAATGTTAACTAAACCAACCATCCGAGTAAACAACCTGTGTTTTTATTTTCCCTAACTCTTGGTTGGTGTCCCCCCCCCCCCAAACACCTGGTAAGTAAAGAAAGAAAACCCGTGTGTGCTATTCCTAAGGTTTCACTTCTAATCTCATTTTATTTTAATCTCATCTAAGTGTCTATGTTTATTATCTTAAAAACTATGTTGTTGGCTGGGTTTTTTTTTCTCAGGTAATCTAAGTATATTTACGTGTTGTTGTTGTTTTTTAATGTTTTTTTTTTTACCGCTGAAATCAACAAAGATATAATTATATGCGTTATTGTGTTAACCAATAGGCCCTACATCTAATAAGCTCTTACTTAGGGCATTTAAGGAAGAGAGGCGCCACACAAGATATCGTATCTCATAATGAAAATAATGAATAACTCATGTAAGCCTACATTGTGTATTTGCAGATAGGAAGATATAAACCTCGGGTCGGGATTGTTCTGTGATAGTTGGTTGCATCAGGTAGCACCGTTACGCGGGGGAGGGGGGTCATTAAACTAAGGTTACTTTAGAGAAAATAAACATGGGGGAGGGGGGGGCGGCATTTCAAAGACTTACATCACACTGAGAATTTCCACCGCATATCCCTGATTGCCCCTGATAGGCCTACACATTTTGTAGAAGTCTAGACGCCTTTCACGAAGTACAAGCGACCGTTGCTAGCACACAAAAAACAAACGGAGTGAGTGTCCCTGAAGATGCATTGACAACGTAGAATACCGTTATCGTACAATTACTACTTTAAAAAAAACATATGTGTCATCCATATATATATATATATATGTGTGTGTGTGTGTGTGTGTGTGTGGTCACATAGATATGTAGCTAATTAGGTAGATATGTAGCTAAGTAAGTGAATATGTAGCTAAGTAGGTAGGTAAATAGCTAAGTAGGTAAATATGTAGCTAAGTAAGTGAATATGTAGCTAAGTATGTAGGTATGTAGCTAAGTTGGTAGATATGTAGCTAAGTAGGTAGATATGTAGCTAAGTAGGTAGGTATGAAGCTAAGCTAAGTTGGTAGATATGTAGCTAAGTTGGTAGATATGTAGCTAAGTAGGTAGGTATGTAGCTAAGTAGGTAGGTATGTAGCTAAGTAGGTAGATATGTAGCTAAGTAGGTAGGTATGAAGCTAAGCTAAGTTGGTAGATATGTAGCTAAGTAGGTAGGTATGTAGCTAAGTAGGTAGGTATGTAGCTAAGTAGGTAGGTATGTAGCTAAGTAGGTAGGTATGTAGCTAAGTAGGTAGGTATGTAGCTAAGTAGGTAGGTATGTAGCTAAGTAGGTAGGTATGTAGCTAAGTTGGTAGATATGTAGCTAAGTAGGTAGGTATGTAGCTAAGTTGGTAGATATGTAGCTAAGTATGTAGGTATGTAGCTAAGTAGGTAGGTATGTAGCTAAGTAGGTAGATATGTAGCTAAGTAGGTAGATATGTAGCTAAGTAGGTAGGTATGTAGCTAAGTAGGTAGATATGTAGCTAAGTAGGTAGATATGTAGCTAAGTAGGTAGGTATGCAGGAAATCACACTACAATCTACTTTTTTTAATGAGTAGAATCTACAGCAAGTTTTATGTTTCTTCTGATCAGAAAATTTAATTTTTTAAACTATGTACATTGCATATAGTTTAACAAAAAAAATGACAATAGCAATATTAGTTCAATGTTCAACGCTTTTAACTAATTACAGGGTTAAGTCTCCCCTAATTATTAAAGTTTTATTTAATAAAAAATTTCTTCTTTGACATAATATACATGAAAGGAAACACACAAATTAAAACCAAAAGTTCTGCCAAAAAAAAAATAACGATATAACAGTTTGCCAACTTTGGAATATTCCTCAAACTTGTGTAGAGTGAGTGGAGTTAATATTTTCATGATCTCTACTACAGGTGACTTTCCCACGGACCCTGGCACAACTCAGGTGTACTTATGAGTGAGCACTAAAACAAAAACACCTGGCGCCACCTACATCACGTGATTTTTTTCAAAACCCCCGTCAAGTAGTGACCTAAACAGAAGCTGCTGGGTATATTTCTCTTACTACATAAACTTTGGATCAGAAAAAGGTTAACAAACATTTTTTTCCCTTAAGCAGAGAGGGGGAGGGGATGTAATTTTTTTTAAAGAGGTAAAAATGTGCTGTAGCTTATATCGGAAATAACTATCTCATATCTGGTATTAAAAAAAATTAGGGACATTTTTTTTGTATTGTAGTATCATATGTATTAATAATGAATAAAAAACATGAAAACATGGAGAGAGATAATTATTTTAGCCCAGTGGGTTTCTAGCAATAAGAACCTTACTTATAGATTGTAAAACTGTGGGGCTGCCTAGCCCATTGGCATAAACAGCTTTAGTGCCGACAGGGTGGACTCAGTAATTGTTCTCCCCATTTTCAAAATCCGAACGCCTTGTAAGTCGAACAACTTTGAAAACGAATTGAATATATTAGAATATCTTACAAATGTGCTTTGAAATTCGAACATCCTTGGTGTCATTTCTGTGTTTTTTTCCTATTTTTTTTAATAGGCCATTCATTCTTCGACAATGCTATCTTTATGGCATTCATAACATTTCTCTGTGTAGTGTATCAGGTCATAACTATATATCTGTAACTTTTTTTTTATTTTTGTTTCATTTTTTAAATATAACACACAACTTTGTAAATTTACCACTCTATTACTGGTTGCCCTTGAGATGTATACCTTATTAGTGTCCTTAATAAGTGGCAGCTTTGGCGACCTAAAATGACCCCTCGTCGCCATGTTGATTGGGGGGGGGAGGGAGGAGGAGGGGGGAGGAGGGAGAAGGCTCGCGATTTGATTTTTTTTTCTAGGTGCCGCGGACTTTAAAGGCACCCATTATTAGTTATAACAGCATAGCAAAATACTTCAAGTCTTGGCTCCTTTGATCTCCATTGACTAATGACGAGGGCGTCTTCTCAGTACTTTCCGTGGAGACTCGAAACAACATTTTTTTTTTATTTTTCAAATGATTTAACTTGTTTAGTTCGTATTTAAAGGTTTCATTCTGCTTGACTTTACTTACGTACTATGTAAATAAAGGTGAAAAATCTGATTCGAAACATTCAGTATATAAAATTCGAACTATTTTTCCAGAGCTGATATTCGGATTATGTATTTAAGTATTTAGATGCCACCCTTGGCTGGCGGCTAAAAAAAATTGAACAATCGAGTTTGTGAGTGTCATCGACTGATGGACCCATATTTAAGGACTTGCAAACAAGCGGTTAAAAAAACTAGAACGATTTGTAATTCGAGCGATTGACTGTAACGGAGTTGTGATTCTGATGTATTATTGTACATAAGTACGACAGATGCCGGCGGACGGCAGATAAATATGTAACATCTTGTTTGTATAGTTGAGGCCCTATGCTCCCACGCGGAGTCAGAGGATTAAGTAAGTAAGTAAGTGTGTGTATAGTTCTTGCAGCAGATCCATTTATCAATGTCGCCATTTTATATATATTTTTTTTTAAAGTTTTAAAAACTAAATATATTTTCCTATCGTTGAACTCATGTCCTTGTTAATTGCCCTTGTTAACTGCTCTTGTTTATTGCCTTTGTTAACTGCCCTTATTAACTTCTCTTGTTAACTGCCCTTACTTTCAATGAGTTTAGTCGGTTGTTTTTTTTTTTCTTTTAAATCCGGTGGTTTTTAATTTTTATTATCATTTAAAAAAAAAAAACATTTTTTTCTTCTGACATCTTAATATATTTTCCGTGGACTCTTTTATCACTCATCAAACATTTCTTCTTTTCCCGTATTCTGGATAATGTTTTTTTTTTGTGTCTGTTGTTTAATTGGATTATATTTATTCTTGGTTCTGTATAGTGTTCTACCGCAGTTATCCCCCTCGTTCTATCATGGAGTGATCGTTCCTGTTTTTTTATGTTTGTTTTTCACCAGTTTCTTTTGGTAGTCAGAATTCTTTAAGCCAATATTGTTTTAAATGTTGTTCACTTTTCTTCGACAGCTTTGCATTCTCTGTGTAGTGTAGATATACTTCACAACCAAAAGCTGCAAGTAAAGACGTTCTTGACTTACATGAAAACCAGACGACCCACTTAAGCCCCAAATGTCTCAGGGCCCTGTTCCAGCACGAATTCGCGGCAAATTTGGCGGCAAAAAATTATTAAGCATTTGTAAAATATAAAAAAAAACCAATAAGAATGTAAAAAGATCATGGATTCAAATATAGACATCATGGCTGCAAAAAAGTGCTTTTATCTAGGGATCCCAACAAAAAAAAAAATGCTGAAATATTTGTGTAAACATTTCATCCAAATAGTCAGAGTTATTGTGGGCTGGGGCGTCATTTCGAATAAGGCTGGAGGCTGGAAAATGCAGGGTTGTTAGTATCGGTATCGGCCAATACAGTATCGGCGATACTTTTCAGTATTGGTGGCTGTATTGCCGATCCTTTTTGTAACAAGTATTGATTTGTGTATCGCCGATACATTTTAAACGAAAAATTTTCGATAGTCGATACCAATACTTTTCTATTGCCACAATTAGCTATATGCAGAAAAACAATAGCGATTTTAATACATTGTTTTAAAAGTAATCAAAATAAATTCAACCACTACTAGTAATCATAGCCATCAACCCTATCAATATTAACACCACCCACCTCCCCACCAATACAACCACGGTCAGAGCGTTGAAGGAAAAATTAAATTTTAATTTTCTTTTGAAGTTTTTGCTTTGCGCGCCGAAATTTATAAATGTTATTCTTATATTCTTACATTCACTTACTTTCTTTCTATCAACTATTTGTTCTAAGTTTCAATGAACGACAGAAAAGAAAACTTTATTTCTTTTTTGATCGATCTGTGAGTTCTATAAAAACTTGAAAAAGTTGCCCCCTGTATTTTTTAAATAAAAATATTTTGTTGTTCTCAAAAGTATTGGTATTGTATTGATATCGATTTTGGCAATACATTTTTACTTGGGTATTTGTATTGGTATTGGCGATACTCTTTTCATGAAGTATTGGTATTGACAATACAATTTAAGAGTATTGTTTAACAGCCCTGGGTAAATGTGAATTATAGACATTATAATCGAAATGCCTTCCCTTTAAATTAGATTGTGTAGCCTAGATAAAGACTTTCGTCAAATTATTTCAAAGAAAAATCGACTGCGCCATCCTGATAGACAAACTAGTCTAACGTCCAAGGCCCCTCCCCCCCCACAAGTTCATGTCAAATAATGACGTCATAGAAGCCTGACAATTACTTTTATTTAAATCACTCACAAGTTTTTTTTACTTTCACTTTTTTTTTTACATGTTGGTCGCGATAACTAATAATGTTTATACGTGGGTCATGAAACGTGAGTCATGAAACATGAGTCATGAAACTGAGTCATGAAATTGAGTCATGAAACGTGAGTCATGAAACATGTGTCATGAAACTGAGTCATGAAACGTGAGCCTTGAAACTGAGTCATGAAACATGAGTCATGAAACGTGAGTCATGAAACGTGAGTCATGAAATTGAGTCATGAAATGTGAGTCATGAAACTGAGTCATGAAACTGAGTCATGAAACGTGAGTCATGAAACGTGAGTCATGAAATTGAGTCATGAAACGTGAGTCATGAAACATGAGTCATGAAACTGAGTCATGAAACGTGAGCCTTGAAACTGAGTCATGAAACGTGAGTCATGAAACCTGAGTCATGAAACGTGAGTCATGAAATTGAGTCATGAAACGTGAGTCATGAAACGTGAGTCATGAAACATGAGTCATGAAACTGAGTCATGAAACGTGAGCCTTGAAACTGAGTCATGGAACGTGAGTCATGAAATGTGAGCCATGAAATTGAGTCATGAAAGCTAAGTCATGAAACGCTATGGTTTGAGATCCACTTAAGTAAATTCATCTGAAAAATCACAAGAATTACTTCTTACAATTTTTACATCTGGACAAAATGTTTTACTTGTAATTTTTTTTAAAGAAAAAAAAATATATTTAAGGGAACGCAAAGTTGAATATAATTTTATTTTATTTTTGTTTGAACATTCCACATAAGTAAAACAATGGAGGGAAAAGTAATTTTATGAACATAATTAAACAGCCCCCAACCAGGACTATCAAACATCCCCTAACCACAACTTAAAGTCTTGGACATTTTTTTTTACATCTCTAAGCAATGCATGTATAAGCACTAACTTTAACATATTTACATAAGCTGACAAATCTTAAAATAGACAGAAATTTTTACAGTTTCTTCTCTTAAAACAAAAAAAATCAATGTGCAGTGTATTTTGTTTTATACAATAAAAAAAACCCAACAGTAAATAGACCAGTTCAAACAAAAATTAAGTTCAATGGAATAGACATGTGGACTGACACTCATTATGTTTTCAAAGAATTCCAAAAAAAAAAATAAAAAAAATAAAATTAAACTTTAAAAAAAAAAATCATGAGAGAAAATAAAAAAAAAAAAAAAACAAACAAAAGCAGCAGGTTAATCCCAACCAACAAAAATCATACATTGTCTTTGGCTTAATGTACATATAGCATTCAGTATATCTCTTCTTACATCATGGACATTTATCCAATGAAAAGCAGTATTCTAAAATATATACATCTGTTTATCATATTAAAAAAAAAAACAAAAAAAAAAAATTTTTTTGAAAAGCCATTGGCAGTGTGAATGTTAATTTAAAAAAATATATTTGATGTGTGTTGTACAAATGTAATGTTAACACAGGAAAGCTAAATTTTTTTTCTTTTTTTTTTTTTAAATAGGTTTCCTACTATATTACATTTTACAATTATCTTCTAGTACATATGACTTGAAAATAAAAAAAAAAGAAGAAAATGTGTACACATAATAACAATAAAGGTATTTCAAAAGCAGCAGTCACATAAAATAAAAGCATAGATAAATTATACAAATAATACATTGTACTATATTGTTAAATAATATTGTGTATGACCAGTAATGCTTAATGGGTTGACAGAAATGAGATATTCAATATGATATATTATTCTGGCAAACATTTTCCTGGAAAAAGTAAAGGCATTGTGCTAGCCCCAAAATCCACCAGTAAGCCATAGCTAAGTATCATACAAAATCTTCATCTCCTCCACCCCAACAGTAAAAGGGACGACGTACATTTTTTCTAGTCTATAAAGTATAATAAATACTTTAATTACTTTTAGCTACAGGGCAGCTCAAATGCCTAAAAAGTTCAACAAAATTTGTTTTCTTTTTTTTAAATTTTTTTATATTACAACAGCCTGTGAACACTCAACAGGCAATCATGCATACTTTTATAAACAAAGTATGAATGACAAAACTCAGCTTTGTACTGGTTGATTTTGAAAAAAAATTACACTAGAGCTTCAGGAAAGTACATCCCATGCAAGTGTATGAATCTGAATACCCTCATCGTATGCCATTATTAAATATAACAAACTAATTTATTGGATAAAAAGCACTAATGAATATAGTATACAATGTTTCTTAGCCTTACGTTGAATAGAATAAAGTAGAATGACATAGTCAAAATCATAATAGAATTACACTAACAAATCATTTATTTGAAAAATAAATTAAATCATCTTAGATCAAACTGTTGAGTATTAAAAAAATTGTTTTGTTCATCCTCTGGAAAAAAAAAAATTTAATGTTCTACCAACAATGTATTTGGTTTATAAAGACTCATGACTTGAACTGAATCATACAGTTTCAAATGATTCAACTAAGTATGTAGACAATAAGTTTTTTTTTTTTGGTTTTATCAAAAACAGGAAATTAATTTTAAGCACATTTTTAAAAAATATAACATACAGATATATATTCAAGTACCGGGTACGGAGACAACAAAGGTTTTGATTTACTACAATTAAAATGGCATTTTGCTACTTCCAACCCCAGGGCATTTACATTTTCTAATGAAATATACTACTAAAGGATAAAATTCAAAAAGGGACATGTTTCCTTAAAATGAAAGGGACATAAGAACTTTAAATTTCTATTCAACGTGATGCAAGAAGGTGCAAAATTTGCTCTGATTTGGAAAACTAGAAATAAAAAATAAAAACTTACTAAAGAATGATTACACATCATTTTTAGACCCCCGCCCCCCCACCCCCTTCCAGCCCGCAAACATTGGCAGTAAATAATGATTATAGAGACATTTGAGATCAGTTCATCTACCAGAGGATGAAACAACATGTTATAATAATCATGATAACTTATTTAACATAATAATAAAGCTTTCAAAAAGAACACAAAATGAAACAATGTCTTCAAAAATTATAATAAAAACAGCAACATAAAAATGCATTTGAAAAGCTATAACAATGAAAACTTAATGAATGGGAAATATCTTTTTTAAAACAGAAAAAGAACTATATTTAATGAACAGAACTAAACTCTACTACATGCCCAACAATAATCTTAACTCCCAACAAACGGCATACAATAAAATATGACTCTGGTAATCCATAAAGTCAAACCATGAAAAATATTAATTTTTTAAATATTTTTTTTATTACAAATGTAATATTTTTATTAAAAAAATGTATCTCTAAATACTTTCTAATAAAAATATTTATTTATTTTTATTTGGCTACAATTTCTCGCAAATAAAAATAACACTATCAGTTGACCGGCACCGAACGCCATTTTGATTTGTTTTACGTTTTGTCAGTCACTTTGATCTACATTAAATGGAATAGATTCTCATTCTTTAGTGGAAAAAGAACTTAAATCTAGTGACAAAAATGAAACTAACACTCGCTAAATCAAAAAAAAATATAAAAACATTCAAAACTGACCAAAAAACTTTTTTTTTTCAACTTTTTCAAGAAAAAACACAAGGTAGCCTCACGAACCAGGCGCGCATAAGGCCAAACCCCTCACTTTTTTGACATTTTGTCAAAAAAGTGAGGGGGAGTGCAAAAAACACACTGTGCATTATGTCTGTTTTAATAAAAAAAAAACTTTTTTTTCTACATTTTTTGCGTTTTTCTTAAAATTAAATTTTTTTATGTGAATAATTAAAGGAAAATATGCATATTTGAAAAAAAGTCACCAAACATTTATTTTTTGAAGAAATTGATTGATAACTGAATATTTCATTTCAGAAATATATGTAGATTAATAAAATGTCTGAAAAAATGTTTTTGTTTTTAATACTTGTTTTTTGTCTTATTGCTGTTTGTACAATTTTGTTTTGTTAAATTCTTTTTTGTTAAATATTATCAAGTTTCATTTTCACAAAAATAAGCTGCACAGTTTTAAAGCCTATTCAAAGTAGAAAAAAAATGATGTATCACACATATATGGGCTATAAAGGAAACAGACAATATAGTCCAAAATGTAAGGACACCTGTTTGGTAATAAAAAAAATGCCAAAAACCTGCCGTCGATTAAGAGTTAAATACCAAAACAACAAAATTCTAATCAGTAAACTACAAGTTTTAGAAAAAAATTTTTACAGAAGTACAAAAAAAATCAGCAAACTGAAAATGACGATTGTTGAAATTGATTTTAATTTGACTCTTGACAGAAATACAACTAATACATTAAGTTTTATAATATGTATCTTTACAAAATGTAATAAAAGAAAGATTGAGAACAAATGACAGATCAAATAGTGTTTTAAATAGAGTAAATTAATTAATCAAACAACCTTTTTATATCCCTCTCAAACACAGCAATCAGCAGCATTATACCAGATCCAAGTAAAATACCTAGGACTTGCAACAAAAGATGCAAAAATGGGTTTTCTCCCTTTTTAGGATCCACTGAACTCATTTCCGGCAACTGAAATTGAGAACAAAATTGACATGTATAGTTTTTTCTATTGATAATATTTTATCAAAATATCCCAGTCAAACTTAGAGAAACAGAAAAGCAGGCTCTGTGTGAGTGCATGTTTGAACAGCCCAGGTCAGTTTCATTATTCTCGGCTATGGTAAGGATGTAGAATCAGTACTCCATGAACTGCCACAACAGTGGTTTTAGGATAAAGAGATACTCATCATTACAGGGACATCACAGAACTGGTAAGACAAATGTTTTACTTTATGAATGACTTAATAGCAAATTAAATACCAACTCTTCACTAATAGATGGGGGGAGGGGGGGAAGATTTTCATATGGCAGACCAGACTGTCAACCAGAAGGCCTAATAATTCAAGGATTAAATGAGTACCCAATATTACTTGGGGAAGTGTGGGCATTGTGCTAATGACCTATATGTCTCTCATGGCCAATGCACTCTCAGCAATGATGGGGATGACTGAAGAACATTTTAAAATTCTCAGAGAAGCCATATTTCAACAGTTGCAGTATCAGTCAAAACATCTTTTCCGATCATTAAAATCCTACCAGGCATCTAGGCTATCCAGATAAATAAGTTGTTTTTTTCTCTATATTAGCCCCAAATTTGTATGTTAAATATATTATTAGTACATGTATAATAACTTTTTAAATCTTTCCTTGTTGCATTGGGATATCAAATCAGATGCATTTAATTTTTCTGTGTTTTGGTAAAATTCATATTTCTGTGATTTTAAATAGCGTGGTTATCAAGAATAGCAGCAAAAGGTGTGATAAATTTCTCAATAGTTTCTTGGTGCAGAAATATTCCCAGTCAGCTGCCAAAAAAACACTGACAAGAAACTCCTGGAACTTAAGATTTAGAAGAGCAAATTAAGCTACTAATTTCCCATGATTATGTTTTTTTTTGGTTAGAAAGATAGACTAATATTTTAAATGTATTTTATTTGGTTGTTTTCTTTCTCTATATTTCATAACAGAAGTACCGTATTTCCCCATGTATAAGCCACCCCTTTTTTCCAAAATTTTCACGCCCAAAAAGTAGGGGGGTGGAGTGTATGAGTAATTATTATGAATCTTGAATTTTATTTCTTTGTAAATTTTCCTTTTTTATAGCTTGTTTCTCTAATAAAATATTTTTTTCAAAAATTCAGTCCAAAAATTGGGGGGGGGGGGGCCTTATACAAAGGCGGTGCTTATACATGGGGAAATATGGTATATGTTTTGTCAGGTTAAATCTTTCATCATAAAACAGACTGTCTCTATTTCATTTATTTTAACGTTTTGGCTTATGATTGTTGCAGGTTACTATCCAAGTTCTAGAACGAAATAAGTTCTAAACCATAGGTGCCAATGTTTATAAAAAATAAAATGTAAATAAAAAATGATGGCACGAGAAAAAAAATTTTAATCATTGTAAGTCAATCTATGCAGCTTTTTTTTAAGATATAGGTTTTGCTATGTGCAGCAACCATAAAACATAATTAATAAATTAAGTAATAAAATGAACTAGAAAATAAAATTATCAGGACACCAGAGTCTGAGTTTAACCTGCATTTATATTTTTGAAAAAAAAAATTCTCATTTTTCAATCAATAATTAAAACTGTCTATCTAATCAATTACTTTCTATTTATAAAACAGTTTGTAAATATAATCATTCATGCACAATTAATGGAATATATTGTTAGATTTGTAATTTTATGTCTTTGCAAGTAGCAAAATAAATACCAATTAAAAAAATAAAAAAAAATTACCATGTCTACAAGCGCTACATATAAGAAAATTCCAGCAATAGCCGAAAAAACCCAGAGTGATGCTGATGATATGTTACCTATAGCAACTCCTATGAGCATGCCTAGTAAGCAAAGTATAGAGGACAAGCAGTTAAACACCACAGCTTGTTTGACAGTCATTCCTGCTCGCAGTAGGACAGCAAAGTCACCTAAAAGAAGAAAAAAAAAGATTTTATTGCTTAAAGACAGTAAAAAAAAATCCAGATGGTGGTTTTCTGAATATATATATATATATATATATATATATATATATATATATATATATATACATTACTTGATTAAATAAAGGATGTATATAAATACTAAGGTGACCAATTGTCCTCCTAAAGGTAAAACAGCCATCTTTTTTATTTTATATAAATTTCATTTAAAAAATATGATACATGTACCATGCAATATTACAGGTTATGTCCCCGACTTAATTTTTTTTATGTATTCTTACCATGAAACTCATTGATAGAAAACATTACTTAAATGAAGCGTCAAGAGATATTTTCTTCTAATGAATATACCTTTTAAAACTTAACACTTTAAAAATAACAAAGATAGACCTTTTTAATGCTTAATTTGTCCCATGCTAACATCAAATCAAATGATAAAATATTTACCTCATTTTTTTATAACCTGAGTAAAACCAATATCTATCACTTACCAATTTCATGAGGCAACTCATGACAGAAAACAGCTATTGATGTACTTATTCCACCAGTTATACTGCTAGCAAATGCAGCACCAATGGCTAGACCATCAGCAAAATTATGAATGCCATCACCTAAAAAAAAAAGTAAATTTCAATGTAAATTTAATATAACAATAATATCATTTCAAGGGATTTTTTTTTAAACTATACAATGCATTTTGTTAAGTTTTTCTACAAATATCCGTATAATAAAAAAAAAGTACATTTATCTGAAATTGATTCAAGTCTTAGAAGTAAAAGATTTAAGAGAAAGAACAACAAAAAAAAAAAAAAAAACAACTGTACAACAGTAAACAAAAAATATTTTTTTTATATGAAACTCTGCAAGGCAATTTTTTTTAATCAAACAGGAGGTAGCTTTTTTAATGATGGACATAATCTCTAGGGAGCGACTGATATGCCTTTTTACCAATAGTCCGATACCGATATTTTCCCCCAGCATTTTTACCGATACCGATATTTTCTTTTTAGGGGTTGTCCATTATTTATGTCAACAAATTTTTGGCGATTTTTACCTCCCCCCCCCTTGTCAACAACTTGTCAAACTTCCAGAGACCCCCCCCCTATAAAATTACGTCAACATTTGATTACCCCCCCCCAAAAAAAGGTGGCTTCCAAAATGTTTATGTGGCAAAATTAGTAGGAATATAGTTAGTTTAATTAAAATACTGAATGTTAAGCGAGTGTGTAACACAAAACTACAAACGCTGCTTAATTTTCCTATTTATTAAGTAATTATATTAAATTTAAAAAAGTAACATTGTTGACGTCAACTTTTCTTGACCTACCCCCTCCCCCTTGTCAACAATTGTCAAAAATTTTCATGACCCCCCTCCCCCTATTTTGTTGACGTAATTAATGGACAGACCCTTAAGCAACAACAATGCCAAACACGTGCTATTCTCGTGCTATATAGCGCATTTCAAGCCAAGTTCACATATTTTGTAACACTTCCCCCACCGTGCCTTGTTTCCACCCCCAGATACCGATATTTTTTTAATCAACAACAATGCCAAACACGTGTTTCTCTCATGCTACAGCTAATGACGTATGTCAACCCATGCTTACCCCTTCCCTGTCATATTTCGCCCACACGTAAGTCTTGTTTCCACCCCCCCCAACTTCCCATCCCAACAAAAAATACACACAGATGTTCACTAATTTTATCATTCAAGGTCATACATTAGAATTAAGAAATGCCAATCCTATTGTTTCAAGGTCATATCTCTGAAGAAGACGTGACAATTTCTGTGTACGGGTTTTTTTTTTTCCTTTTTTTTAAATCTTGTCTGATCTGGTTATAGAATTGGGTTATTTACTGATTTTTTTTTTTCTGCAACTCTGTTGTGAAAAAAAAACAATGTATCGGCAGCCAAATAACGGCCGGTCCGACAGTTAACCCATAGTGCCAATATCGGTTCAACTATCGGTCGCTCCCTACAACAATCGGCCGATCCGATATTAACCGATAGTGCCAATATCGGTCTGATACCGATAGCGATCCGATTATCGGTCGCTCCCTAATAATCTCAGCTTTTATAAACAGTACATGCAAATGTAGTAAACAAAGATGAGAAAAGATCCCGCATGTAGGGGAAATTATTCAACACATGCACTATCTAGTTATAGCCAATGCTATAATGAAATAAACTGCCAAGTTTAGTATTCAAATTTGACTATTTGATAGTTTTATAGGAATAATCAAAGCCAACAATTGCACAGCATGTAAATCACTACTAGAGGAATGATATACTAGGGTAAAATCTGCAGGAACGAACTTTGACTCATTTATATCCCCAACCACTTTTATTCCAGCTATCCAAGCCCTTGCATTTAACCACTTATGGTCCTTTTCTCATCTCTAGTCACTAAGTGTAGTGCTTTAATTATGATTTATCAAAATAGTTTTCTATTTACAATCAACCTCTGATTAGCCTTGCTAATTTAAATTTCAAATCAAGGCAAAGCGCAATTTCTTCTGCTAGCAGGTAGAATTAAAACAAAATATTTAACATACCAAGTATGACCATCCAGGCAACAGATGAAACTGAATTAGGCACAGAATGGCCATGGCCGTGGCCATGGCCGTGAGAGTGGCCAGAGCCATGTATCCTGTAGTCAACAATGGTTTTGGAAACTTCCATGAGCTCCATGGCTGCCTCATCATCCTTTGCCTTGTGGTTACTTCTGAGTGGGAGGGTTGTGACCTCATCATCACACTGATGCTTACATTCTTCATGCACAGTATCAGCATAGCTTTTCAATGCTGAAAGAAGGAACAAAAATATTTGAAAAAGCTTATCTAATCCCAGCATTCATATGAGTAAACAAATCTACAAAATGTACAGCTTATAATGCAAATGTTTTCCACTGTCATTACCATTTCAAAAAATAGCGAAACAAAGTTTAAATTAGATATATCAAAATAGAAAAAAAAAGTCTTAAACCGTATTGTCTTTTTTTTTTTAACTATTTAAATATATCTATAACAAGACTATTATTTAAAATGTTTGCTATGTAAGAAAACTAAGTGAATCTTGTTTGAAAAAGTACTTATCAATTAAAAGAGCATATACATGTAATAGAATATAAGAAGGTTTAATATTAGGGGTGAAAAAAGATGGTTAGGATAGTTGGGATGTAATTAATAAATTCTATAATGTTATTTGTGCTTAAAAAATTATGCAGATAAATACTGTACAATTACTTTCTGAAATCCAAATATGATTAAATTTATGATTATGATACAATTTATAATTGATCATTTTAAGAGATACAAATCATAAAAGATGCTAACCAACAACAAAAAAAGACGTAAGATAAATTTTCTCTAATAATTTCCAGTTTAAATATAATCTACAAACAAATGATATGTCATTTTAAAAAACAATTTTGAAACAGGAAAAAAATATTCCAATATTTTAACAATTAAAAATGTGTTAGGAATTATAAGAAAATAATAAATTGAAATTATTAGAGAAGATTAAAGCACAGGGAAATATTTCATTATATTATACTTATATTTTATATACTTTAGAATGTTCAAGTTATTTAAATGAATTATAAATAATAATGGTAATGAGTTTATTTTTAAGTAAAAAAAAAAGCACACTAATGCAAATGTTAACTTATTTTTTTTTCCTCATCTGTTGAAAAACATTATGGTAACGCTTGATGCCTTATGTATTATTTACCACTAAACAGCATCTACATTTATTACATCTGAGGACTTTATCTTATCTCATAAAGGTAATTCTTTATTAAAGAAACAGCAATAGAAAAAGTAAGGACAGCATAAGGGTATTCAGTTTTAAAAATACTTGAAACAGCATCCACCTATAAACTTTGTGTGATTTAGAGAGCAGTAATGAAAGGATTTAGTTATACAAAAAAAAAAGGGATGAGACAGATATATATATACACACACAAAGCGTACCATAGTTTGTGGAACCATTCATAACATCTAGTTGTAAACAAAAAAAAATCTATAATAGTTAAAATTTTACGAGGCTGCAAACTTACAAACTATCTATATGTAAACAATGAAAAAAAATGAAAGCAATTAATAAAACAAAGAGATATAATAATAAAATATAACCAAGCTACGGAATAAATATTCAACATAAAAAGCAAAAAATTAAACAAAAACAATAAAAGCAAATTAATAAAACAAAGAGATACTATTATAAAATTTAATTAGTCTTCAAAAAAGAAAATTAACATACAAACAAATGTCTGATTTTTTAATACAATGGTTATTACAACTCAACTTTACGTAATCAATACTACATAAAACAGCAGCATAAAAAAAAGTATTTTCATGGCAAAAAAAAAACAACCATAAGCAAATAAAAAAAAAAATACAACAGAAATATAGAGCCCAAACATGCAAATCTAGCCATAATCATTAATAAAAAAACTAGCCATAATCATTAATAAAAGAAACCTAGGCAAACACCTTTTAGCCTACCTTTATTGGGGTGGACCAACATAACTGTCTGATCGCATTCATATTGGCTACTCTGTCGATTGGTAAGCTTTGCACCAACTGAGGCCTTGTTGGATTCAATGTCACAAAACTTCTCGCATCTTTTTTTCTTCTCTTGTTTCTTTAAAAAAAAACAACATTTTAATAATAATAATTACAACGGGGGAAAAAAAAAAAAAATTAGAGAGAACTTTATAAATATTGGTCAGATCATAATAAATAAAATAACTCAGTGTCAAGAATAATTAGTGCACGTTACACACCGTGGAGTGTTTGTTTCGTTTGATGACGGTTAAGATGGTAAGAAGTCTCTCCGTCACAAAGAAGAATAAGATTCCAGCCAACGCCATTAAACCTTTCCAAGCTGCGGATGAGTGGTCATGATCTTCAGTTTCGTGATCACTGTGATCATGACTGCCACCCATTATTGCCTAAGTGCATTTGACAAAAAAAAAAGTTAATGCTGTTACTCTATTTCAGAAATGCTTTTAATGACCAAAAGACTAATAACTGGAAAACTTTTTTTTAAAAGTAATACATACACAAAATTTCATCAATTAAAAGAAAGTTTTGGGTAACATATAATGATCCACACAAAAAATATGGATTCATTAAAAATACAATCCTATCTAACATAAGACAGTGTAGTTTATAGCATACTTTCTACATTTCTCACATAGCCAAGGCTAATTTAGCCATGGATGCACCACAACAGGTTTAAAAAAAAAAGGGAGGGGGGTTAAAGTAAATCTTATTATTTTGAGTTGTTTTAAAAAAAAATTATTGGGTACTGTAACAAATCAACCATCATAGCTTTAATTTCCTTAAATACAAAATGGAATGCTATATGATTAAGGATAATGTTTTTTTTTCCATCATACAGGGTGTACACTGGAATAACAAGTTTATATAAATAGATTCTACTGCAGTTAAATGTAATGCTCAAAACAAATTTACTTGGCCAATCATAACTATCTAGTATACACAAACATTTTTTTAAATATATTTAGAAGTATACACACAATTTTGTTTTATATATTTAGAACTATTGAATTATGAAACTTTTATTGCCAACAGAAGAACTATATTGCTAAGAGAAAAACTGTTTAAATCATTCACTCACATGGGGTAATAAATGCAAAAGTGCGTCTCCAGTCAAGGCACCAATTGCCAGTGCAACAAGAAATTGAAGGAGATGATTGTAGAAAACTTTCTGCATGATTGGTATCACTGCCACCCCAAACAATCCACACAGGCTTATGATGACCACTGCTAGAAAGCTGAAACCCCATACTGTGAATAAACAATATAAAAAAAGGGGGGAATAAATATATTTTGATGTCTCAAATCATATAAACCTGAAAAAACATGAAAAAAAAAATTGGCCAACTGAACTAGACAGAACACAAATGATGAATATCTAACTAAAACAAATTTAAGAGTGCAGAAATTACACACAATTTTTTTTCTTTTTTAAGAAATAGCAGCAGCTACAATATAATCAACAGCAGGTAAAATTATAACCTTTTCCTGGAATTTCACTAATATCAAACTTTTCTGACACATTATCTTTATGGTCTTCATCTGAATGACTTGAGCTGTGATGTTTATCATCTGTTTGAGAGTGACACAACTCTGAGTCGAGCTGGTAAACCAGAGCCGGGCAGAGGTAAGTGAATTGGTCCTCGGAAATTTTCTTTTCTGAGGCAAGGTGAAATGCCTCTAATATTTGAGAAATGCTGAGACACTAAGGAAAACAAAAAATAAAAAAAATTTTTAAAAACAAATAAGAATTTATGTTAAACTGAAATTAACTAGCATAGTAAAATGTTTCATCACACAAAGAATCTTTTTTTTTCTCCCTTATTATTTGGAACTAAGACAATAGAATCCACATATGATGTAAGAAGTCTTAGATGACCTTTTCAGTACTTAGAACACAAAGATTATTTTTCCGACAGTTTTTTTTCAGCTAGTGAAAAAAATAAATAAAAGTGAGTTTTTAAGCCTGTCATGAGTGATCTACCACCTATTTTATTCATGTCTTTTTTTAAGGCATTATACTTTTTGGGAAGGCTATATATATTATTTATTATTACAAGTATTTATGATTTCTTTTCATTAGTGGAATCATTGTAGCATCTTCGGAATTTTATTTTTATTTGAATTAGTTACTTGGTTGATATTATTCCACAATTATGTATTAGATGTTACACATCGATAAAAATCACTGAGAACGATGTTGGCTTTATATTTATATATGTATCTGTTTATTAGAATAAAATGAAATACATACAAAATTCAATCACACAGACAGTAATACGATAATAGTTTTGGAATAACTCACAAAATTATCTGTTTCTAATAAAATGCTTAATTCCGTTCTGAAAATTAATCTACATCTGAATTTTTTATCTTCTGCCCAATCGACTTCATATTTTGGCCAGTTAATCTCATCTAAGACAATTTTGAGACTAAATATTGTATTTACAAAAGAGGAAGTTGAGGTTGTCCCTAAATACTTTGGATCCCTATCGGAATTAAGCTGGCAAAAACTCATTTAACCAAACATCAAAGTGGGAGGGGAAAATGTTTTAAAATTTAGTTACACACATTAGAGAATGTCATCATATTAAATGTAATTCATGAAATAAGTCTTACGGCAACATGCCATCCAACAAAAATATATCACTTTCACAAAACAAAAACTGTATTTGGAATTTAAGTTTTGAGATTCCACATCTTTCATGCATTGCAAATTTAGAATAATTAATAAAAAAAAATTTTAAACAAACTACAAGTAATTAGATGTAGGCCTACTAACTAGTGTTAACAAAACAGCTTACATTGGTGATGTTTTGTAAATCCTGCGATACTCCAGAAGTAGAGATGCTCATTGAAAATAATTTCTCCACTGAATAACTACTCGATATCATTGTTTTACACGTGTATCTTTTTTTTTTTGGTGAGATTGTAATTCTTTAACATTTTGGTGAGATTGTAATTCTTTAACATAAATGGGGAAGAATTAATTTGGTGTTTGGTAACAAAACAGCACACCATAGTACTACGCTTGAGATGTGACCCAATTATGTAACTTTTACTACCCTCTCACTGAAATGAATAAATTTCTTAGTTGGTCTGGTTTCTGCCGTCCTAATGGGATGATTACGCAAATGACCAATATATTCTCAAAGTTGATAATCAGACTTAGAATTAGGAATAGAAATCAATCGCTGAAGTGAAAAACACATCCTTAGTTGGGGGCCATTGTGCAATTTCTGTCAAAGTCCACATCTGGAATGAACGAGCTAAAGAAAAAGTCTAATATATACACACATCAAAAATTACCTCGCTGTGATGAGTATGTAAATGTGTACTTGCAACAGCTTTTCTTCGCCTTTTATGACTTTTCTTACTGTCAGTTTCTGAAATCAGAGAGAAACATCCATACATCATGTTTCTAAAAGTAAAGTAATAACAATGGCTATTAGGAAATCTTCTACAATTCTAAGTCAACAAAGATTAATTGCAATACAAATTCTCCACAAATCTAAGTTAACATTAATATCAATTCATTACCAGCAACACTACCAAGTCCAAGATTACGCAAAAGTTCAGTCAAGTCACTCAACTTTAAGCCACCCGGATCTCCATATTTTGAAAATATTTTTTTTATAAAAAACAAGCTTTCCTCCTTTGTAACAGAGTCAATGGTTACATTGAATGTTATCACATGACTTTCATTCTGTTAAAAGAAAAGATGTACTTTTATAATTGATAATGATGATAACTTCAAAAAAAAAAATTATGAATGATTTATTGCTAATCACCAAAACAAAAATTTAGCAAACATGATACAGTGATCCTCCTCATGTACCAATTGGAAAATTAAATGGAAATTAGGTCATAAATCAGGAGTGACATACATAGTGAAAACAATAATCCATCAGAGACCAAACTGTCAAGAATGAGACAGCCATAAATGGGGGTAGGAATGTTTGTGGGGTGAATCATTGTGTAATAGTTCACTATGATATTTCATTTTCATACAAATTTAAGATTTCATATAAATCAATGTCATGCCTTTATTGACTTGCAAGGATTTGGAAATAATGAAATTTGAATTTAAAAAAAAAATAAAAAGGTTCTACATGTTATAAATAAAAATATCTATCTATAAATTGTACTAACTGTAAAGGAGTAAAATGTGAATATCATACTAAAAAAATGCTTTTGATAAAAAAGAAAGAACCCTTTAAAATCTTACTAACCAAACCATCTTGATGAATATGTTCATGCCATGTAGGTAAAGCTGTACGATTATCATTGGGGGATTCAGTAACCACGACTTGTGGTTGACTACTGGTTACATTCTGTGATAAAACCATGTCATGCCAACAGGCCAACACCAGGAAAGCAAAAAACATGAGTTCAAAGGTAGTCATTCTGCCTTTTATATATGATTCAGCACACCTAAAAGAAAGGTAACAAAAAAAGATTCATCTCTGTTAATACTGCAGTTACAAAGATAACAAAAGCTAAAAATCAAACATTATTTATAATAATCAAGTTGTAAACATCTTAGTCGACTTCTTCCTCAATTCAGAATGAGGAGGAATAAAGTGCAAACATATTAAAAATATTCAAACACATTATATAAATTATATATCCTAATCTAGTATACAGGCTATTTGTTTTTTTGATGTTATGTGAAATGTTCATTTTAGGTGACTCATTCATATTTAAACAACTATTTCAAAAAAATGTACCAATGTTGTTAAAATATTTGCTTTTTAATGCGTAATAATTACAATTTTAATAAAGGAACATTCTTAAATGGATGCACTCATTTATTGGCCATCAATTTATAATTAAGTAATTATATAATGTACTTCTTATTTACAGTAAGAAATATTACCACCTCTCTACATATTTTGTTGACATTATTTATGGAATGCTTTTTTTTATGTTTACTGATTTCAGTATTAAAAGAAGCAGTATCTGTGCTATAAATATCTTCCTGCTATCATTAAATAGGTCAGCACAGCAGCTAGGTCATAAAAGGTATGAAAAACTTTCAGATTACATTTACTACCTTTGTACTATTGGGAAAGCGACACCTGTTTAAATTGTTTTGAATAAATACATAATGAAATGAAGAAAAAAATATATAATATAATATTTTAAACATAAAAACAAATATGGAAATAGTACTTAGGCTTAAAAAATTAATTCTGATAAATAAATAATCCCTTTTTTAAAAGCAATTAAAAAGAATGTCAAACATTATCATTTAAATATACAAATAATCAAGACAGAAAACAATTACTATACTACCCTATACAAGTGGTTTTCAAAAATGTGAGTTGCAAATGGAATAATAATTATTTAATCAGTTGTGTGCAATATTACTTTTGTGCTATACTTTTTTTTTTAGTTCTAACAATTCTAACAATTATAATGTGAATCCCTCATCACTGTTCTTTTTCAAGCTATCCATCAGTTGTCAACTCCCATTTCTCAAACTGTACAGTAGATGATTGAAGATAAAATATTTTCTTTATTAACAGATTTTTTTTTTAAATTGCATTTTATCAAACAAAATTTTACATTTCGCAACTGTCTTTGCCTTAAAATGATGAATATTTAAATTGATGATGACAAAGTCATCAATAAACATAGAAAACTGATTCTTTATCACATTAACGAAAATAATAATTAATACCTACATAAAATGCATATCTTAGTATTTGATTAAAATAAATATTTACAATTTCAATTACTATTAGATGTGGCTTTTTTTTTTCTTCTTTATATTATAATCAGGTTGCAAAGTCTGAATTATTTAAATAGTTCAAGTTTGAGAACCTCTATCATGTACTATTACCAACTATGTCTCTCTCAAACTCAAAGTGCAGTTATTATGATTTGTGGTTGTTTGTAAAAAAGAATTTTTACTATTATTAATAAATCAAAAATACATACAATTAATTTTAGATTTTTTTCATTCTCTTTTCTCTCTTAACTGATTTTAAGCTGGGTTTCGAGAACATAAAAGGATTCTTAGATGTCTTAGTGGTATGAGTATCCCAAGGGGTACAGGAAAGTTTATTCAGGGGTATGCAACAATTTATAATTTTCGTCTAACACAACCAAGAAGTTTGTAGAACGTCCCCAGTTTACTGCAGGACTATGTGCCCAAGTATCGCATTACAAAGGGACCAATATGAAACTGGTCAGTCCAGTGGTTAAGTGGTCAGTCCAGCGTCATTAGCACAAGTCTACAAGATAGGGTAAAAGTTTACGACAGTCCGCCCACCACTGATAAACATTTTATGTACTGTTTGGTTTTGCAGTTCAATAAGAACTACGAGTAAGCCTAGCTTGTTTTTGATGCACCCACAACCTGGACCATATAAATGTCCATATGAAATCATAGGATCAAAAATGAAAATAATGCATTAAATGCAATGGCCCATGGCATTTCATCCATATGTCGTATAAAAAGAATATAGCTGTCAACCGTAAAATAGTAATAATCATTAACTAGTAGATGGACTAAATATAAAACTACCATTTTAATAACAATTAATAATAATAACTTGCCATTTAGTCATTGACTAGATGCAGAAGCAGACTAACTTTGCCGTATTTATGACAAGACAAGGCTAAGTCGGATGCATGATCAAATCTAGAGTGAAAATTGGTTCAAGGGCTAACATAAAGAAAAGACGGATATGGTTCGCTATTGTCATTTTAGACATATTGCAAACTGTATTTAGAAATAATGATATAATAATGGTAGATTTAGTTATTAAACTGAAACATCGAAATCGAAAGTAGTTATATATTGTCATTGTTACCGGTAAAGACCGTAATGTTAATTTTTACCCACGTGCAAAAGTTGAACAACAATAATATTAGGGTCGTGTGCACGACATTTTTCCCAAGTAGCTTGCAAAAATGGCGTCTAGCAGTAGGCGTGCCTGAAATGTCACATGACTAAAATTCTCTAAATGATTGGCTGACTCTCATGCGTCACGTGTGAAAAAAAATCCATTTGTCACATTTAGTGCACTATCTATTAAGTTGTAAATGCCTCTAACTCTTGTCGCATTCGATAACTGCAATGGAATAAGTACTTCTAATGCTAGTATAGTGGTGACCACGCATGAGGACGATAAGAGCCACATTATGTATGTGAAAATTTAAGAGCCGCACTACGGTTGTACTTAAGTCAATGTATCCATAGTAGATTTATATATAAATGTAGTGAGGTGCAGCCCCGTAGCCAGGGGGGGGGCACTGGGGGGCCATGCCCCCCGCTAGGTATGGAGTGCCCCCCCCCCCGCTTAAAAAAAAGAAGAAAAAGAGGAAAAAATAAAGAAAAAGTAAAGGTGGCCCCCTTGCTGGGTATCGGTGCCTCCCTGCTTACTTTGACCTGGCTACGGGCCTGGTGAGGTTACGTGCATGTTTGTTTTTGCATCTTAGTAATCCACATCGCCCAGCAGAGATCAACCAAGCTTAGTATACCACACAGTTATGAAAGATAAAAAAAAAAGACACGTTGCTGTTTATTTTTTTTTTTCGAGATTTAGATATTTAAGCGCTTTAATTTTGAATTGACATTAAATTTCTCTTTTTCCACGAGCTATTTTCTTTCCAATGTTTTGAGAGCGCGCACATCAAAGTACTGAAAAGTGACTCCTTCCATGTTCGAGGGTAGGTACATGTAGTGCGCCATTGTTTTCATCAAATGAAGGTTATAGTGTTAGATTGGTAAGAAAGATACTTTACTATTTTAGATCCAATAAAGCCTTAATAAAATGGTTTTTGTAGTTGCCATTCTTTTAATTTGCTGTGATTGGACCAGTGGCGTAGCGGTGGGGGAGGGAGGGGAGGGGGGTATCATGCCCCGGGCGCAACTTACAAAGGGGCGCCAAATGATTCGCAAAACAGATAATATTATATGGTTTTCGAATGGGAAGGCGGGGGCGCTAAAAAGGTATTGTGCCCCGGGCGCAAGTTAAGTTTCTACCCTGACGTTCACAAACATAATTACACATTGACAGAAGTATGGAAGATATCAGAAAAAAAAATGTCAGGGTAGAAACCACTGAAAAAACATGTATAAACATTACATCACTTCCGTTAATCATGGCCGGGCATCGACTAGCGCTAGAATACGTAAGACAATTATGGGTAAATTAAAAAGGTAGACGGGAAAGACAGGTATGTAACTGCTGGATGGGCATCCATATAGAAGAATAGTATTTCTTAAAACTAGCAGGGGTGCACAACCCCCGACTCTACTTGCGCCCGTAGGAATGGCGGCCGTCGAAATATATATATATATATATATATATATATATATATATATATATATATATATATATATATATATATATATATATATATATATATAAAATTCATTATAAAGATATTGGTACATTTCAGTCTGACGGCCGTCCTATCTAGAATAGGACAAATAGCACAGCCGTCATAGTTTAAAAGTCTTTGCACAGTGCAGGATTTACGTTTAAGCTACTCAAGCTTTACGTGTAGGATACACAAGCTTTACGTATAGGATACACAAGCTTTACGTATAGGCTACACGAGCTTTACGTGTAGGTTACACAAGCTTTACGTGTAGGTTACACAAGCTTTACGTATAGGTTACACAAGCTTTACGTGTAGGTTACACAAGCTTTACGTATAGGTTACACAAGCTTTACGTGTAGGATACACAAGCTTTACGTGTAGGATACACAAGCTTTACGTATAGGATACACAAGCTTTACGTGTAGGTTACACAAGCTTTACGTGTAGGCTACACAAGCTTTACGTATAGGCTACACAAGCTTTACGTATAGGCTACACAAGCTTTACGTATAGGCTACACAAGCTTTACGTGTAGGCTACACAAGCTTTACGTGTAGGCTACACAAGCTTTACGTATAGATGACTTGTGTGGTAAAACGCTCGACTGTCGACCTGAGGGTCCCTGGTTCGATCTCCGGTGAGGACCCATGGATATTTCAGGTCATGGCTTAAGTCCCCGCTATGTCTACCGTGGTGCCTCCATGGTCATTGCACTATCGGATATGGAGGGGATGAAAGAAGGACACTGCGAAAACCGTCCCGTTAGTGGGTTTATAGGATCTAAGGGATTTCATCTCATCATTTCAGGGATTTCACACACACACACATATACACACACACCATGGCAACCACTTTATAAAGCAAAAAAAAATTAAATTTAAATAATGTAACGCTTATTTCAACTATTTTGGGCTTATAACATCTAAATTTAGAAATGGTACTACTATAATATTAAAATATCGCAGTGGCTACGGTTCGGTCCGACCGAACGCGTATTTTTTTTTTCGGGTACCAGCCTTACTTATTATTGCATAGCGGCCGAGTCGCTACACTGAGCTATATAACAACATAATTTATTTTATTTTTCAGAATTTTTTTTTCAGGATTAGGGTTAGGGATAGGGTTAGGGATAGGGTTAGAGATAGGGTTAGGGATAGGGTTAGAGATAGGGTTAGGGTTAGGGTGTGGACCAATATTATCTATGGCTGGTACCCGAATTAAAAAAAAATACGGGTTCGGTCGGACCGAACCGTAGCCACTGCTTTAAAATATTGAAAACCGATGCTTTAGGAAACATAGAGGATCGTCAGTATCTAGAAATTAGAAGAAGTGCCTCTTGGTAAAAAAAAAAAATGGGAAATAACCACCACAATTAACGTGCACACACAAACTTTAAGTAAAATAATATATCTTAAAATATATGCACCCTTTAACCTTCAACCCCACCAGGTTAATAATATAAGCGGGCATCAATAATGGCTGATGCTAAGTTGGATTAAATTCAGAATGTACAATGAACTCTGGACTCCGGACTTTGACAAGTCATTTTTTTTTTTACTATTCTAATTTAATTGTATACATCTATTATGTCTATTTAGTTTAACTAATTGTAAAGGCTTAACAGAGATTTACTGTCTATATCCTAGGCATATAAAAGAACTACGCAAAGCATTATTATTCACAACTAAATATATTGGCTTACAGACCGTGGAGAACGTCACTGGCCAGCAATCACGTGACCACCAAAACCATTAAGCAACAATAATAAGCCTCCAAACAACCATATAACATTTGTTTCAATATCTCTTTAAAAGAAATTGATAAAATTCACAATAAATGGGACATATTTTTTGTAGTCAAGAGTAATGTCATACACACAAGAAAGAATCACTAATTAAAAAGTAATTTTTCTTTCAGAAAGCGGCATAATACTTAATAAAGAAGTTCTTCCATAGCTACCGTAAAAATACTATTATTACATTTCTGATTATGCCTTCACGAACTTTGGAAGAATATTGAAACTTATCCATCAGAGCTGACATACACATTACACAATGATACATTGTTAGCATACACAACATTCTATCATTTTTAACAACTTTGCAGACGATTTCTCCCTTCTGCCATTTCCCCATACTTAAAAAAAATAAACCGAGTGCAAAAAAAAAAAAGTTTAGCACAACATTTATTTTCGTAAATAAAGGTCTCCCACATCACAATTCCGCCCCGCCCTTCCCCCCTCTCCCCCCCCCCCCCACCGTGACTTCGTAGATAACCGTCGTCGCGCTTGAATAAGTAGGGCGATTCGGTTAGTTATTTGTCCCCTTAAATAACAGTAACAATAAAAAGACATAAGATTTACATATATGTAGCAACAATGGGTCGACGCCAGAGATAAATTCAATCCAAGACGACCCAGTCATTTTATAACATAATTTGGAAAGCTATATAAAGCAACATAACAAATGTTCAAATAACATATAAATAAAATAATACATCATAATATTTTTTTTCCACGTAGATTTTGTTTCCCCCAAGTTTGTTTACGTTCTCCGAAATACGGTTTTATATGTTTGTCTATGTAATATGCGTGTATGAAGGTCCCATAAACATACTATATCTACTATGTCTATAAATGTAATATGCGTGTATGAAGGTCCCATAAACATACTATATCTACTATGTCTATAAATAGTATGTCTATGGATGGTCATGTTCATCAGCTGAGTTGCATGTTGTAACCTTGTTTTTATATTTCAATGTGTTAAAGAGCGATCCATGTAAAATCTACTCGTTCTTCGACATACTTCAATTATTGTCTTTCCATTATAATCATCACTGTCGCATGTTTTATAGGGCACCCCATTGACTTTACCTGGGACTGGTAGCTTTAGGTGATAGCAACTGGACAGCAGAGATGACTTGTACCGCTGTACTTTTTGGACGCAGCAGAGGTGACTTGTTCCGCTGTAACTAATGGACACAGCAGAGATGACTTGTTCCGCTGTAACTAATGGACACAGCAGAGATGACTTGTTCCGCTGTAACTAATGGACACAGCAGATAACTAGTTCCGCTGTAACAAATGAACACAGCAGATGACTAGTTCCCTGTAGCTAATGGACACAGCAGATAACTAGTTCCGCTGTAACAAATGGACACAGCAGATAACTAGTTCCGCTGTCACAAATGGACACAGCAGATAACTAGTTCCTCTGTAACTAATGGACACAGCAGATGACTTGTTCCGCTGTAACAAATTGACAAAGCAGACGACTTGCTAGTGTGGGGTTGTAAACCAGGAACTACAGATCACGCCTCTATAAAGTGACCTTCAAGTGTTCATGATACAGGAGGAGCTGAGCACATGAACCAGATACCCACACATGGGCGAGCGGCAGTTTTTCTTCGTGTGGTGTGAGTCTTCTATTTGCCGCCCTCTACATATTTTTTCGTCAAATAAAAACAAATAAATAAATACCTTTAGATTTTTCAATGCTAAAGCCACGTCCGTAATGGTGCCGCTCTTTTTTAGCAGAGTACGACCCTGCACACATAAACAGACAGGCAGACGAATGGACTTACATATAGATAGATAGATAGATAGATAGATAGATAGATAGATAGATAGATAGATAGATAGATAGATAGATAGATAGATAGATCGATGGATAGATGGATAGATGGATAGATGGATAGATGGATAGATAGATAGATAGATAGATAGATAGATAGATAGATAGATAGATAGATAGATAGATAGATAGATAGATAGATAGATAGATAGATAGATAGATGGATAGATGGATAGATGGATGGATGGATGGATGGAAGGATGGATGGATGGATGGATGGATGGATGGATGGATGGATGGATGGATGGATGGATGGATGGATGGATGGATGGATGGATAGATAGATATCATGTGTACAGTGCACTAATCTATATAGATGACTGAAACAATTGTACTGTTCGATGTGTCATTATGCCAATAAAGATAGACGAATGTTTAGAATATTTACAGTAAAAATCACGTGCTATAACTGTCAATGTGCCCGAGTCACAGTGGCGTAACTCTTTGGTTGCTTTTTTTTTTTTATGTGAGTGGGCCTTCTATAAACACATCAAATTCTCTTAAACCCTTCACTCAAAGCCCCTTAAGTGAAAGTCAAGTTTACTTGAGTAGTTTGACAGTAACGGACACGCGGACTGCTCAGAGACGGGCGAATAAAGGGGAGGGGGAAAGGTTGGTCAGGGGAGAATAGTATGCTTGTATGTTTTGCAGTCTAAGGGCAAGTTTGCCCACCACACATGCCAGCCGAAACCCTTTCATTGCCTCATTTACTATAAACACTTTTTTTTTTTAAAGTATAAACGAAATAACCACATATAGGTAGTGATAGAAGTTTACCGCAGCAGACGTACTATGTTGATTTTATCACTGTCATTAACACATGTTTTCGTATTTCAAAATTAATTTATAAAAGTTAGTTAACTAAGCATGTTGCCCTCCTTCCCACCGATAAACCATAATATTATTTTTTGTTGTTAACCAAAAAAAAAATCCATTACGCAATAACTTACCTCTTGTTCCTCAAACTTTAATAACTCCTCACGAAGTTTTGCTAGAATTGAATATGTGTATATATGAATACAGATATATATATATATATATATATATATATATATATATATATATATATATATATATATATATCTTCTGTAAATATAGACAAATCAAATCACTTGATAAAGTCCAATGTGTTTCTAGGCGCACTGGTCCGTTTTACATGGATACACGACTCGTACCGTAGGTTTGATGAACTATGCAGTCGGATAGTCAATAATGTCCGTAGACTCAAAATAAGAATCAAACAATTTATTGGGCGTTACGTACTAAGGTGTGTACTGGCCGCTACCGGTTTATCGGACCTGGTCAGTCAGGCCGCGGGAGATTAAGATAGACGCTTTCGCAAGCGACGATAAAACGAGTCTGCTAGTGACTAGTGTGCGCCGAAGTCAGCCAATCAGCTGTGCCCTATTGAACTCGAGACGATGCGTCACATAAACGTAATAACACATTGGGCCATACCACGAAAAATTTCTCTTGAATTTTTTTAAAATTGTTAAAATTCTTTCCAGTTCTTATCAGTAGAGTGAAAATTAATATTGGGGTGGAGAGAATTGATAAAGCATTAAGCTTTCATTTAGGTATTTCACATTTAGTTTAAATGTTATTTCCCATTTAAAAAAATAGTGGTTTTTTCACTTTTAAAAGTAGCCTATATTTTGTTTTAAAATTATATGTTAATACACTGAGCTATTAT